>VWPW01001315.1:0-90698 GCA_013389825.1 Crypturellus undulatus | reverse complement strand
AAAAAAAAAAAAAAAAAAGTTTGAACGTTGTTAATGGTAGATCTAATGATAATATCTAATTACTTTTTTTTCAACTTAAATGCATGCTTAAAAATAGGCTCCGCTGTTGATGTAATTGAGTTTTCTTGAGTGATTCATTGAGGTTTAATCACCACAGTGAAGAAGAACACTATTAAAATTAGTCTTTTCAATTGCTGGGGCTAGTGATTTATAGGCCACTTGGAGGCCTGTAGTTTGAGGAAGCTTACAAATGCGTTACCAATATCGCTGGTGGTAAGACAGCTCCACTCCGACGAGCAGGATTTCTTACTAATTCTCGTCACAGTTGCTTGCCCGAAGGGTACTGAATAATTTCTCCTTGGACGAGATTGTCTTCACTCAGGATTCAAGCTGAGTGTTAGCTTCAGAAATATGCTGCTGAATGGGTCTCAGTACAGGGTAATAAAGCAGCTCCTCTCTAGGTTTGTAATAATAACTATCTTTGGTTAATTTATTCATGGAAGCTATGCATTTAACTCTATTGAAAGTCTCGACACATAAATCTGCTGAACAGGTAGGCAATTAAATGCTGTGAGAAGTTATTAGTCAGGTTAACGTAAAGTATGAAATAATAAATTCTAGGGCGAGGTGAACGTATAAAGTGAATTGGTTTTGTGCTGAAGTTTAGAGGCTGTAATTTTTAGCAGGTGGCTGGGCCTGAGAGCACGCGGTAGCTATTTGAACACAAACCAAGTTCCCTCCCCCCGCCTTTCCTTGGGATCCGCTTTCATTGCGTCGACCGAATCCAAAGATGTGTGTGTTTTAAGCAACATGCCTGCAATAACTACACCTATGAATTATTAGTTTGGGAGGTTAAATGCCATTGTTGCTAATGATCCTGATAAACTTTGCAGACTTCTTTTGAAGAACATTCAATCTTAGATGTTGAAAACACAGTGACTGTAGGCTTAACCGCTGCTGTTGTTTTTTAATCAAGGGACTTTCTGCATGTGTTGTTTTCGCCAAGATAAACGTATAGGGATAGCATGGATTACCTCAGTTTCACCTCACAAGTGCTCAACACTGCCTTTCAACTACCCAGTGGAATGTAGTCTTATGGAGTGCATTTTAGTGCACTTATCAGAGAAACATCATACAAAAAGTGTTGCTGTTCCCTGCTTGCTATAGGCTGGTCAGCAAAACAGTTTTCCTTATTTACACATAAGTATACCCTTACTAGTGGTGCATTTGACACTGATTGACTTAAGTATATTTTCCTCTATCTCTAATAACCAATTATACATGGGATATTTCACAGCCAATCTCTAAATAAATGCTAAGGTGTCAGAGACTGGTAAAATAAACTGCGATTGATGACCCTGTTAAATGGTCTATTCAGTAGCATCTAGACTAGTCTGCTTCCCATTGTATCCGAAATTCTTATTTTTTGTAGGTAAACAAATGCGCATTCACTATCGATTGAATAGCCCCTTGAACTATGCTCTGCAGTTTGCATTTGGGTTAATCTTGTCGGTTTTAATATAGAGAGGAAAAAAGGAGAAAGCACCAGGGGTGGAATTGTTAGTGCTTTCACATCCACATTCCTCACGTTTTGTCAGGATGATAAACTGTAGGTAATGGACAGTCCTTGTTTCACAGGACAACCGAGCCAACTGAAGCACAAAGAGCTTGCTAAAACGATATCTCACAGCACGTTTGGTAGCCTCTTTCCAGACAAGAATTTATTTGGGAGTCCTGTGTCATGGGACTGCACTTCTTAACCTCAACAATTACAGCTTCAAGCTGAAGGAAGAGGAGTGGAAGGTTAAGATGATTTAAACACATGCTTCTAAATTGTACCTGAAACCGAGCTGCTGACACTTGGCATGCTAACACAAGAAGCCAGTGGTAGTTTCCAGCCCATTTGATATCTCTGGCATTTGTAGGTATTAACACAAGTGAATTAGCAAAATGAATTCCAAACACACTGAAAGGCTGAGTTTTTGACTTGGCTATTTTTTTTTTCTCCAGACTTCTATACTATAACTGCTATATTATTTATAGTAAAGGCCGTTATCTATAAGCTGTGTTATTTCCCTTTGTTTAATGAAGTAATTGACTTTTAGTCACTGTGTTGCTAAAGCTAAAATCAGAAGTTCTCCCCCTACACATGCATGCAAGAATAACACCCTCCCCCCGCTTTCTTTCCCCTTTCGTTTTTTTTTTATTGCAAGAAGATCACATTGCTTTAGGTGTGATACTTAGTCCTGTCTCATTTAGTATATGTTTCTATAATGGGAAATCAGTAGAGAACCCGAGGTGACTGCAGTGGCATGCTGGCAAAGAGGGGGCCCTTCAGACCGGCACAGCAGCCACAAACAGGTTTTCCTAGGAACTGATCTTAATGTATCACACAGCCTGCAATACCTGAAATCGCTTATTGCAAATGAGAAGAAAGTATTCTTCTGAGAAAAAAAATAGTGATTAAAATGTTATTCATATGTGCCTAATGTCTGCCTTCCTTGACTGCTGACATAAAGAAACCTGTTTTTCAGGTCATTTATCATACATCTACATAGATTTGCTTATGAGCTCACTCTTTGTGAGGCGTTGTGGAAACTTAAACAGGAATGTTAAACTGCTGAAAGTGTTTTGATTAAAATATGTAGTGCCATAGGATTAAATGCCACAGAATCATAAACTTTTAACCAGTGCACAGGCCTCCTTAGCAATTTTTTTGTGGGTTGAGGGGGGTGGTTGGGAAGAGGAGGAGGAGAAGAAGAGTTGGGGAAGGGAGTTATATGAAAAGTGAAGGAAGGGAGGATGGCAAATGGACAGTGTTAGAACAGCTTGGAAAAACTCCTGTGGCTTCATTGTCTCTTTAAAGCCCAAGAACACAAAGACATACGCGGTTCAGCCTTTCTCCCATGATGGAAAATGTAAACCGTTGACACAGCTCCCATGTTTAACTTGTTTAATTCTCATTTTAAATTCAGTACTATACCAGCCGTGTGAACTCTGAAGATTTCTTTAGTAATCCATTTTGTAGTTCCGAATCAAAAACAAAGTGAAAAGGTCTGACACAATTTGCTTTTATTTTTAGGCAAATCAACCCTGGTCATAGTTAATAAGGGGATTACAAACCAGACTTGGTCTTTACAGATGTAATGTAAATCAAGGGCAGAGTATAAAGAAACTGATCCCTTTTGATTGAAGTATGGTAAAAAGGCATAGAGAAACTAGCAGCAGTAATCTGATTGTATGGCAATAAAACCACCATTTTCTGTCTTTCAGATAAAAATAATGTGGTAAATCCATGCAGTTCATAAGATGTAAAGGCAGATAAAGGGTGATGCCATGGCAACATATAGATTAGCTTGATGTTAGAAATGACACGTCCCTGAAAGGGGTGTTAGAAACTAAGGGCCTTGCTCCGGGCTGTAAGGTATTATGTGAGAAGCGCACAAAACTTGGGGGCCAGGATTAGAAAGTATGAAAGGCCTACTTGTGGCTTGTGATGGTTAAAGCAGTAAAGAAAAGCTGCTCAGTTCTTGCTCATTGGTGGTGTATAATATGGTAAAGATGGATTTCATTTACTACCCTCCTTTTTTAACTGAGATCTGGACTGATTAAAACTTCAGATCACTGCAGTTGTTGGGTGGGGACGATTTTTCCTTTTAATTCCCGGCCTAGCAGCGGCCGCCATTCTGTAGACTTAGCTGCACTTTGAATTTGTTTCCTTAATCTATTTGTGCTTCAGCGGGAACATGCTGGCAAGGAACAGAGAGTGGGGGGAATAGGTAGGACGAGGGTTATCTGAAAAGAAAACAGAGACCTTTTGATTTCAGCCATATTTCAGACTGTGGTCTCAATCTCGCACTCCATGGGAGAAGCAAAGATAAACACTGAGCATTGTCTGCGTCTTAGCCAGATGATACTTCAGCGTTTCTTGTGTTTCTTGTCCTGAGGAAATATAAAAGAAAAATCCGGCATTCATTCGTATTTACCAATAAAGCTGCTGATAACCGAATTGATCTGGCTTAGTCTAGGTGGTATTTATTCCCAAAAGGCAGGCTGAAATCCAGGGCTGTGTGAGATAAGCGTCTGCCTCTTTCTGTGCTTCCCCTCTTCCTTCTCCTCCTCTTGCTCCCGCCTCCTTCCCCACTTAAAATCACTGGGATGAGTTTGCTGTCAGCCCAGCCCCTGTAGCCCTGTGGGTACCAGGGAATATTATCCATACTTTCCTCGTTGAAATGATCTGTAGCTGTAAAGGTAGTAAAACACCTCTCCTACATGATTCTTTTTTTTTTTTTTTTCTTGCCTTTTCTCTTAAAGAGACTTATAAATGGTTAAAATCTGCTTTTCAGCGCAGCTAGCACCCACAAATATCCAGACCTTTAAACAACAACAAAAAAGCTTGTCAGCATTACACTGCAAACTGGGGGTGCAATTCAAATGGGAAATATTTACTTTATTGCCTGCTCATTTGTCTGCTAAGGGGAAAGAGAAAGCACTCTGCATTTGTTAGGCAGAGTCTAGACAGAGGAAAAAAACACTGAAGCCTACAATAACAGTTGTGTCTTTCTTTAGTGGGAATGAGCCTTGGATGAGCTTGGCAAAATGGAATTCATGCTGTTTGTTTGGCAGTGACTTGGAAGCCTTTTTTTTTTTTTTTTATAAAGATGTTAATTACATGCTTGAATTTATCATTCTTATCCTACCTCATAGTAAGCAGGAAGGTTTCACAAATCTAGGTGAAAAGGGAACTCCAAGCCCCAAACTGTCAAGCTGCTGATGTGATTTAACAGATGAAAAATAAATAAGAGCATATAGGGAACTGAACAGATTGGCATAATATGCTGGGTCTGAAGTATTCAGATATGTTTCCTCTCTTGCAGCTTAACCTTCAGAAATCTCTATGAAAAGACCCATTTCATTTGCTGAAATTCTCTGAAACGCAGGGGCACCCTCATCTAATTTACAGGCCGGTCACATCCAAGCACCTTGCATTCTGCATTTGACAATGATTGCTAATGGGCCATTCAACTAAAGTATTTGCTTGTTAACAGGGAACAGAGCATGATAAATGTCCAGCAAGCTTGCGGCCTCCTTCAGCTTTTCAAATGCAGACTGGTGCATATTTATGGCAGGCAAATGACAAAGGGAGAAGCTGAATTACTCTGGCCTTATGCTTTCTGTTAGAACAAGGGTTAAAGTAATTAAAGAAATAATGCAAAAACCGATGTCCTTTGTTTGCCAACCATTATCCAACATTTAGCTTTCGATCCTGCCTGTCATGTCACATTTCAGAAATGTACGAGATGGGACTTCGTACATTTGCGAGGCTCGAAAAGGAGCAGGTAACTCTCCGTGTCGCGTTCCTCACGCGCTCAGGGTCAGGGCTGCGTATTCCCATGCGCGACCACCTGCAGGTTCCGCTCACCCCAAACGGTGCTCACTTACTACGCGGAGGTAGGCGCAGGGTTTTGCAGTTGGCACCTAATTGAGAAAGAAAAGTGTCAGCGCCTTAAGAAAACAGCACATTACCCTCAGTATGCCTCTGAAATGGTAACAAAATGGCAGGGAAAGAAAAAAAAACAAAACATTTTGTTGTTTCCGCTCTAACCACGGGGAGGATGGATGGATTTTCTAAATTGAAACTGAAAAGCATGCGCACAAGTTCTGTAAACTTGCAGTGTTTTCAGTGTCATTTTAATCTTTTTTTTTAAAAAAAGAAAGTCTTAGATAAAGATTTAGGAAAATTTAGTTATTTTCTGGGCTTATAAATCCGTTTTGGGATTTTCAGAAATCTTCACACACTCCTAAATGCAATAAATTCATTTTAAATTCTATATCTGAAAAAAAAATCCTTCAGTATTATAAATTTTCAGTCTCAAGCAGATAAACACGTTTGAGGCTTCTGTCTAGCTCCTGTTCAACTCAGTGAAAATACCTCAAGTGAATCAGTGAGTATTACATTAGCCCACAAGGGCTTTACATTATAATCCTTTTTTTTCATTATAGGCAAAAACTTTAATTTTCATATAATGAACAAAATCCATCATTTTACTCAATGAAAGAACCTCCAGGTTCTTTTTTTTTTTTCTTCCTGTTAACTGTGATGGAGAAAACTTTCCTTTGATGCGATTATATGCATTGTCAAAGACAGCAAATAAGGGCAGGACCTCTATCTTTTTTGGCAATCCTGGCCAGCCAACACCCAGTGTTTATTGCGGTGTCAGCCTGATAATTATAATGCAGCTGATTTAAACTTTGATGTAATAGGTCTGTACTCTCTCCTGGTTTTAAACATAGGTTCCAGGCCAAGAAAGATAAAGGCTGGTAGAGGATTATGTTGCTAGGTGAATCATTCCTCATGCATAACATATACATAGCGATAAAGGTGGTTTTGCTACCTATGGTGGCTTTTTTTAAATGGCTCATTGCTAAATTAGAATTGGTAACATTTAGTAAGATTCGGCGTTATGTACACTTTAAAGAATAACCAAGTTCTACGCGTGTCAACAGGAGCTGAGAAATGATATGGCCTGTCCTGTACAGGAGGGAAAGCTAGATGTTGGGATGATACTTTAGCCTGGAAAAAAAGCTGGTACTATAAATTACTTCCCACTCTTTTTTCTAACTGCCATTTGAATAGAGTATTGATGTAGGTACCCAACCCAAAAAGCAGCGGTGGGAAAGGTGAACAATACACTGTAAAGGGAAGCGTTTGTTAAAAGCTAATGAGAGGGATTTAGAATGTATTATTATTATTAGCTAAAGTCTAGTCACAATTGAATGTGATTTTATTTTGGATTTGGGAGTTCTGCCAGACTCCAGCCTGTCAGAGCTGAGAAGACTCAAATCAAGTCCAGGCCTATTTCTGCAGAGAACTGGAATCCTGGCTCCCTGCCTGTGGATTCATTCAGGAGGGCCCATCTGGCTTTTGATGTTCTGCAAGTTTGAAGCAGTTTGTTTAAGGAACCTATGCAGTGAGCACTGGCGAAAGACACATAACTACAGTTCTGACTCTTCAAGTGGTGCATCGTTTTGCATTTTCACTTTTGCTGGTGCTTGCCATCTGCTTACCTACTGTCTGAGCAGCAGTTGGTTTCTGTACCTGGCTGGGTAAAAGGGTGGATTTGGAGCTAGGAACATCTTGGCTCCTTTTGAGAATTTGCAGTCCCATAGCATTACACAGCATTAACTGTCCATACTTCACTTGCTTTCTTCATGTTTAATTAATTTTGGTTTAGTTCAGAAGCAGTCTGGTTTAATCACTGCACAACACTTGACCTTTAGTTTTATTTATTTATTTATTTCCCCAAGGTAATTCCAAACTATATAGATCAACTGAGCAAGGAAGGTCATGTTGTCAGGTAGGATTACTAGTCACTGCAATAAATACTTTAAAAGACTTTTTCTGCTGGTTATCATTACCTTGTCTATTATTATCTTTTTTTTTTTTTTTTTTAGTTTTTATGAGACATTAGTTTCCAGTTTTTGAAAAAAAACCCAAAAGTTTATTGCTTATGGCAGTCCTATCAATCTTGCCAGTCTTTGTGTGAGGGCAAAGTGAGGAAGATTTATTTTTTCTCTCAGAAACGGAATCAGGAAACAATCCTCATTGAGAAAAATCTCATACAAAGCACTGAGTATTTTTGTTTACGCAGAATTTAAGTATGAGCTTTCTTGAATCAAGGCCAGAACGTAAAGATTTTTGAGGATGGACAAAGACGCATCTTTCTGACGCTTCATGACGTGTTTTGCATCAGAAAATGATGTCAGAAGCGAAGGCCAGGTCTGCACTGGGCATGAGTCCTGCTTTATGCAGCCTGACGGTGATCGGTGTAGCTGTCGCGCTGGGGATCCACAGGGCACAGCAGCTACCGACAGCTTTGCTGCTCGAGCTCTGCCTGTGCTGACAGCTCTGTTGGCCCAAAGTTTTCTACGTTTTCGCTTGCAGTTTAGAGTCATGTCCATGCACTTATGTGGAGTGCCAGTTGGTATTACTAATTCTCTTACTCCCAAGAGCAGCAAGGGTTACCCATTGGAAAGATAATCAATTTTTTTGATCCAGTGCACAGTCTCACTGTGGTGGGGGCCGAAACAAAGTCTAAACATTCTCACAAGCTTAGGGCAGCTGATGAAAATGGAGTGGCTGGAGCTGTCACTGTCCCCAGCTGTTTGCTGGACCCCTCGGATGTACTTTTCCATCCAGAGTCAGGGTTTTTTGAGCTACTCCTGGTTAAACTTCTGAGCCTGCACAGTAGTTTTTGAACTGCCTCAGTTTCAGTTTAGATTAATTTGCCAGGCTGAACTCAGCATTGGGCCCAAAGTTATTTCATGGTAGGTTAGATGTGGAGGTGGCTGTCGCTGTCCTATTTTAATATACTTCTGCAATTCTGTCAAACTTTTGAATTTTTCCTATTTAATGTAAGAATGTGTGATCTCCAACCTTCTGAGTGGCTACATCTTGGATTTAATGTGAGATGAATGTGAGGACCAATTGTAGATTTCTATTTTGGGTTTATGCTCAAGGCCATTTTCTACCACCTGAAAATTGTCTTTATGTGTAAGGAGAGGAGACGATGCGGTATAGGAATGAAAGACAGTTGCAGCTGGATTCTGCAAATCCTACGTAACAGTGTCTTACCACAATATGTTTGGTGCTGTTACTGATTTGGCATAACTCTTCCCGAAACACAATGAGGTAACACCTCATTCCAGTGTTTCCTTATGCATGCAAATGTTATGGAATAATATCTTTTCTGACAACTGCAAAGCAGCTGATTTTTTTTCCTTTGAATTTCAGAGATCTAATCACTGATTATTAATGTCTCATCAAGTAACAAGACAGTCTCTGCCCTTTTTTATAGACTTTGCTTGGAGCATTGCCTGGAACAAGACTGTACAGGTGTGAACAAATTATAGTCAAGAGAAAGAAGACTGAAAACTTTGGTTTGCATCCTTGTATTGTGGCTGACATAAGATTTGTTTCTGTAATAGAAACAGCAGAGAAAAGCACAGAATAGCACAGCAATAGAACAATTGCTTTTTATTGTTTCTCTCTTCCAGCCATAGCTTGTGATTTACTGTGCCCTTTTTGAGAACTAGTTCTTTGGCAAATGCCAGCTGGCCTCTGTTAGCTTTCTAAAAGCAAAGCCTTTAGTGACTCGTGTAAGAAGCACACATGGTTTGGTTTGCCTTTCCATTCCATACTAACTACAGCTCTGCATCTTTTCAACAAAGCGCCATGTTTCTTGTTTTTGGCACACCCTGCTTCTGTGAGCACAAGTCAAGTAGAGCAGTGGTTTTGTGTTACACTGAATTCGTGGCACAGATTTTTTTTTTTTTAATCCAGACCATATAAATACCAGATTATCTTTGCTGCAAGAGCAAAGAACTATTTTAATATTCCCAGTAGCGTATTTTCAGCAACAATTCTTTAATTAAAACAACATTGTTCTCTTCCTGTATTTCATAGCTAGCAAATGAGAGAAAACACCAGTGTTAGTATCAAAGGGAGTCACTTTTCATTACAGTAATGGTTCAATTGTGCAACGCTGTAGGCAGTGAAATTTAATATTATTGTGACTTGTATTGTAATTGTAGGATGACAGAGGAAAATGGATTAAGTTTAAATATAAGTGTGCACAGCAGCACATGGACTTTGTCAAATGGAAACTGAGGTTAGGGGCAGGATGAGTCCCCCTCTGGCTCTGTCATAATGAATTAGTATTTTGTAAATAACTGGGCACTAGACTACAGATTTATTACTTTTTGTAGTTATATATGGACACACACAGACACACATGAATTCTGCAGTGACTGTAATTGCAGCGCAGAGTTGCAGAACGGGTTTATGCCCTTGGGCTAGCAGGGTATTTGAATGTCTAGGCTTCTTGTCTTCACCCTTCATGAAAATATTCCTGCCTGCCAGTTTGTGAAGTTTTCTTCTGAAGGATACACCCATCCTTTTGAGTTTTGAGATTGCTAACTCATGAGTGGCCCCACTGGAAAGCCCTTTGTCATTCTTTTCTTCCTCTCAAATAAAACTAAATTGAAGTTGCAGATGATCTTTGCTTTAGAAAATTGTGACAGAAGGACAACCGGTGTTAACGAGCAATATCCCTTTCTTTCCCCATAGCCTTTATACATGTAGATTAAAACACAAAATGGTAGTTTAAACCACCCATTACTGATGTCTTCCATGGAAGATTGAGGACAATGAAAACTAGATGTTTCACTTGTTTATCTTTTATGTAATTGCAGGATGCTCCAAAAGTAGTGCCTGAGAGACGACTAGTGTGTAAACATGATGCCCTGTCCTTTTACCCCGTCTTAACCGTGTTTCACAGAAATATGTTTGTGTTGAAACCTGTTCTAATGTTAAAGTGCAAAAGGGGGCAGTAAAGTGCTATCCAAAAAATGTTTATTTTTTAAGGGTTTTTTTTTTGTGGTAAAAGTTGCATTTTTCAATGGGCTTATGATCTCCTGTATTAAAAGTAATGATCTTTTGAATATCTTCCGTTTTCAGAGCCTTAAAAATCTAGCAGAAGTGTATTAAGGGTTGTGGGAACAAGGTTTGGCCTGTGTAATGCCATGTCCTGTCCTTTAACCCAGTCCTGAAACATGCTATGTATTTGGAAGGAATCTGAGCCAGAAAGCTTCCCTCAGATATATTTAGGACATAACTATAAGAAGCATTTCTGAAAGAAATCCAACCTAGCTAATAACATCTAGTTCTCATGTTGTGTATTACTGAAACTGTATTTCTGGAAAAACAAAATGAAAAGAACATTGAGGCTTAGGGTTTTTTTCCCTGAAGTGCTAAAGCGTGTAGTGGTGGCATGGGTCAAGAGTTGGGCTCTTATCCAGACCCGTATGCATCATTTGTCAAGAGGTAACTAGAAAGAGCAACTAATTACAATGCACCTACTGAGTGTTTTCTCTCTCAGAAATTCCTCAGAATAAGCCATTTATACAGATCAACTTCCACTCTCTACTGCAGCCACTTGCATAAAAAAAAAGGTATGCAGAAAGCAGGCTTCTTGCTGAAATGCAGTAATAAACAAATGTGCTTGTGTGTGCTTGTGTGCTTGTGTGTGAAATAGAGATACCAAGCGGTGATTGGAGGAATCGTCCCCTCTTCCTTGAAGCTAAATGAGCTCAGCACTGTTGCGAGGATTCGTATTTCTGTAAATGCTGGTGAAATGATAATATAATTCAGTTTAAAGTAGCATATCAGTTGCATCCCTACTTTTTCTTCCCCTTTAGTTCGGAGACTATCCTGGAGCACATTAGCGGTTCTTTTGCGGTAACCGGAATTGATTTAGTAAATGGATCAGAATTCTCTAGTGCTTTATGTACTTTTAGCACAGCAGTAATTGCTTTCTGCACAATAATACTAAAAGTTAATTGCAATTAATAGTGCTCTATGTGGAGGTCATGTACAAAAGCTGAATATAAAATCTGTGTTTCTTTGAGAAAAAAAAAAAAACTTTTTCTATCTTTGTAGCAAATTGAATCCTATGTAGTTTCACCATTTCAAGCCTTCCTACCTGTGTGGTAAATACTCTAAGATAAGCTGTACAATACCTTTCCAAAAAAAAGAAAAAAAAGAAAGAAGAAAAACTGCACAGATCTTTCCCTGTTCCAGAGAAAAAAAATGAGAGATAAGTGTTTACTCTCAGAGGATTTATATTTTTAAGGCAGAGTAAAATTATTATTTTTTTACCTGAGGGAAGCTGCATTTATTTGCACCATTCCTGCCTTTATGCTGAGGAGTAGAGCATAAGTTTGTCTGAAGAGTTTAGTTATATAACCGTGGGTTTCTTTTTATTATTGTTTGTTGTGTGAGAGGGAGCCAAAAACAGGGAGGGAAAGGGCAGCTTTCCAGCAAAATGAGTTTTTCTTATTAAAAGGAAAAAAAAAAAAGGCAGCAAGGGTGTCCAGTCCGGCTGAAAGAGACCCGCTGACGTGCAGCGCGGCCTGGTGCCCGCGGTGCAGCCGCGGCCGGGCTGCCGCCGTCCCTGCCGAAGGAGGCGCAGGGAGTCACTTCTCTGCGTGAGCCCAGCATGGAGACAGTCGCTAAAGAGCACCTCTGAACCGCCTTCCTTTGGCTTATTTCTTTTTCTTTCTTTCTGCTCCCCTCTGCCCTGTGTCTGGCGATCGCTGCTGTAATCTTATATCACAGTCCTCGAGCAGCCGGATTTGCTCTTTGAGAGCTCGTCTCCAGCAGGATGGGTTTTGGTGCCAGGTTGCAGGTGATCTCCTTCGATACACCTGAAGGGTTGAGGGGATGATCAGGTATCACGCCACAATTGCTGCTTTTGTGCAAGGGCTGCTGCTTTGCGTGGGGTGAAGAAGTGACCGCACGCATCTCTGCGGGGGCGATACTCACGCGGGTTACGTGCTGGGGAAGGGAGCTCGTGACGCGTCCTTGCAGGAGAGTCTCTGCAGGTCATGGGATTTTTTGAAGTATTTGAAGAGTCGTGGTGCCTGTGGGTGTCCCTGTATTCAGAGCTGGTGCTGTGCCTTAAGGACTGTGATCTGAGGGGGCCGCTTGGCTCTGTGTCCACACAAAATAGAAATCCTGTTCGGGGAAAACCATCAGCACTTTCATTTACCATGCTTGTTTCATGCATGTGAAGGTGAGTTTTTTGTGTATGTATATTTTCCGAACAAGCTTCCGGTAAGAACAGGTACAAGGAAAGGCCGTAAAAGCAGTGTCCATTTGAGAGGCTTCTTCAGCCGCACAAAATGGCGCCCACCATTTCAGCCCCGCGAAATGGCCCTGCTGCCATTTTGTGTTCTGGGTGGCAGCTGGAGTGAAATAACCGCTAGGTCAGGGCCTTCCCCACTGCACTGCAAGCGCTTCGCCCCTGGGCAGCCTGGAAACAAAATGGGATTTCTTTGGATGTGGGAAAGGGCAAAGACAAGGAGGGCCTGCACAGCCCAGGATGGAGATTGCTTACAGTCCCAGGGTTGCGTTTCAAAGCTGCCCGTTTCAAAGATGTTTCCAGTGAAAGTGAGAAGCGTAAGAACTGTCGCTTCAGAAACCTGGGTTATGGTTATTTTGTAATTTGCCTTTGGGTACTATGGTACTTTCCATTAAAGATCATAGGGGATGAATGTGAATATATTTGTTTGTTTGTTTATTTGAATTCCTTTGGTTTCTGTTCTGCAACCCCTGTTAATGCAAGGAATCCCTGCTTGCATGAATAGTTTTATTAACTGCATGGAAAAATGTCATATATAAATAAAGGTTAGTAGATTAAACTTCTTACATTTATTTAAATTCAGAAACTTATTTATTTTAACATGTCCTCTAAAACCCTGTTAGAGTATTAAAATAATTTAATAACATTACACTGACAGAAGCAGCTTCTAAAACTCATTCAAAAGAATTTAATAATCTGAAATGCTGCACTTCTTTCGTTTTCGAAGTTTCTTTTGCAAGTCCTGTCATCTTGCCCTGTCAAGCCTCATGGTATTTTCTTCTTGCAGACAGTTCACGCAAGAGAAGTGCCTGTCTTTTTCAGCCAAATTCCATACCCATTTTAAGGCAGAGCCTCCACATTAATCTCTTCTGATGAAGCTCATTTTTCTCACTCTTCCATAGCACTTTCTGATCCTGTTCGCAGTGAATTCCTGTTCACTTAATCCACTTAAACTGGAGTGAGATCAGTCCTATAAAATCGCGGCTTCTGCAAAGAAGTGCAGCGCATTTATCACTGCGTGAACCTTATATCCACATGGCTTATTTTCAAATATGATACTGAGCATGAGGGAAGCTAACGTGAAAGTGCTGCAAGGAGCATGATTCTCTCCTCTGGAGCACGTTTGTCTCTGCTTAAGTCTTTGGCATTCAGCAAAAGTGGTTTTCATCTCATTCAGCGGGCTGTGATTAGGCCACTGCTACTTGGCTGAAATTACTGGGATTTCTTCGTATAACTTTTATTTGCTTTGCATGAAGCCGTTATGGATTTTGCCTTGCTTAAATATTCCTTCTGTGTATCAGACTCAATTTTAAGAAGCATTTTAAGCATTTTAAGAAACATCTTGATTGTTCAAATTTTAAGGGTTATTTTTGTTACAGTAAGCTAAAACTAACTGCCTAGACCAATTAGTTCAGGTAAGATATTAAAGCACAGAAATTTGGCAGTGTTTCCCCTGTAAAATATATAAGGCTCTTAACAAGTAGTAACACGCTTTCTAAAATTGCATTTATGACTAGGATGTAGTTGAAGCTAAGTATTACATTTCCACACACACACATGTATGTATTCATGTGTACAGTATGCATATATAAGATTGCAAAAAGTTGGCAAAACATTTTTTATATTAAGATTAATTAATCAAGAGTTTGCCTCTGAGAATTTTATATGGTGATAACTTTATAGTTTCAGATGTGGCTGTTTAGTAAGGATTGGTAGGATATTCTCAAAAAAATCTGATGACATATAAAATTCTAATTCCATGAGAATTTCATATTGTGTGGAATAAGATGGGTTTGAATAGTTACAATTATGGAATGGTGCTGCATAATTTAATGGAAGTTAATGCAGTAAACTTCTGTAAAAACTAAATTAGATCCTTAAGAGATCTGTTTGAAACGTTGTAGAATTAAAAATTCAATTTGTATAAAATTTCAAAATCAAATCCCACTTCTTTAGGAGTTTGACCACTATATTAACCCCAAGAACAGCTGGGCCTTAAAGTAGAAGCATAAATGTAGTTCAGAAAATAACTGTAACACTGATAGGAGTAGGGAATAGACTACTCCTTTCCAAGTCCACTTCTCATTTATGTGGTATATGAATAATGATCTAATTAATAATTATTTTTAACAAGGTTGGAGACCTCAGGAAGTTGCTGTTACTTGATAAACTATGTGAGTAGTGGAAAGCTGCTGTGATGGATTCACATCCATGGACAAATTTTGCATAGATGTCAAATGTCACCCTCAATTCACCAACTTGGGAAATCAGTGAAAACACATCCAAAAATACCAGATAGAATGTGTGTTAACTTAATTTTACAGCTTTTACTATATTTAATATATTTTTCTGTGCTTTCTCACAGTAAGCACTAGGATTATAAATGTGAGTAAGATTGCTCTAATCTAATTTTATCTGACTGCTGGAAGAAATAAGTTAGGAAACTGGCTGAGTGTTTCCCTGAAGTTTCCATTGGGAATCTGTATTGGTATGTAGGTTTTCCACTAAGGAATAGTAATAGTTAGGCAGCATGGTTCCAGTGCTGTCAGTGTCCCAACTACTTGAAAAGTGTGTCAGTATCTGGAGTAACGATCAGTGTAATGTAGCCTCCTCTGGGTGTCATTTGTAGGATTCAGAAAACATCTTGATCCAAATTTATTGTATTTTTGTTTGAAAAAGATCTTTAATTAGTTGAAGGCATGTTCCATTCACACTTTCAAAATCAGTTTATAAATTTTATTTTTATAGCTGCAATCCTGCCAATATTTTATAAGTGTTGATGCTACCCCAGAATGCTTAAGGCTACATTAGCACTTGCAGAAATAAAGACAAGGAAAAATTTACCCTTGCTGAAATTTTGGTTAACCTATATGAAGACTGTATAGTCTTCCTTTTTAAGATATAAAGTTTTTTTAAAAAAAGATCATAATGGCAATACTCTTTAATGCTGCTCCTTGGCATTTGATAAATAGATTAGTTTCAGAAAAAGTTTAGATCTAGCAGACGATTGATTTAAAATCTTTATAAAAATACAGTAGCAAGACTGTTCTTACACAAGTGGTTGGATAAAAATCATGCCTAGCTATGGTCACTATAAATTTTTGTGGTGAAACAGAAATGCGTGAGGTAAAGCTTTGTTTTTATTCTCTCCATCCTCATTTCTAACTTACTACTGTAAGAAAATGAGGAACGTAAATTGGAAAAATACATTTCACATAAAAGTAACTGTCAAAACTACGAATGGTGGAAAAAAGTTTCAAGAAAATCAAGTTAACAGATTAATCCTTTCGCTTTCAGCCTTTTTTTTTCTTTCTAGTCTTATCAATGTGAGATCCTAAACGGTCAGAAACTGAAGTGGAAGCAGATTTTTCAAGCTTAATTCACAGACCGTGCAGACTTCAGACACATAGCTAGAATATTCCACTGCCATAAAGTCTAACGAGTGCATCAGTTAAAGCTCTTGTAAAATGAGTTTTAGTTGTCTGTGGGGGGTGGTTCTATCCTTTACATTTTATAGGGCAATTCCTAGCTACTTAACCCAGACACATAAATGTGCTTTCTATTTAGTAGTTGTTTCTGAGAATTGCCCTGCATGCTGCCTATGAACCACTCCTGTTTGAGCTCAGAATTAGTACAGAGGCTTTGTACGTTGCTACTTAATTGAACACATAAGTAGACGTAATCTAAAATCAGATTTTTTTTAATTTCATTTTTATTGGGACATCTTTTAGGTCATATTGTTGATAATGATAGACAGGTGTGTGCTTCAAACATGAAAAATTCCGTATTTACTATGCAAAATTAAATTGATTATCTTAAAAACAAAGATCTGGTCCAGAGAAGTCCTGTGTGTCTCTTACTACCTGATCCCATTATGTGAAGTAGCCTTACTGCAAGTGGAAATATTTGCAGCAGTGGGATCATATGGTGGCTGACCTTTGGCCTGGCATACAAAATGGGAGGAAGAAGTGTAATTTTAATGTCCTAGATTGCTGTGTTGGAGCAGAGTAAACCTGGGATGTGGTCAGACAAGACGATGAAGTTAGTAGCAAATCACTCGTGTGAGCTCCGAAACCGTCGCCGCTCCTTTTGCCTCTGCCTGGCTTGCGTCGTTCCCAGGAACTGCCGGGGAGAGTGTGTGTGTGTAGCTGCGATGCTGCCTTTGGAATCACCCACCTGCTGCAGTCCCTCTTCCCCATTTCTTCCCGTTGCCAGCAGCCTCCATCCGAATGGGTCCTCCAAGGCCGCTTACTCCAAGGAGGGCCAGTGCTGAAGAAGAGGTGCAGCTTCGCCAGGCTCCTGCACACCCCTGTTTTAACAGACGTGGCCAAGCCCTGTTTCTGTAGTCCAGAAATTACATGGCACTACACAAAAGAGTGCAGTGATTTATACATCAACAGTCACTTTTCTTGCCATAACATTTCATTGTTCTTTTCCCCTAAATCTGTAATTATGTGTTTTTGTCCCGCTCCACGCTGCTTCACAACAAACATAATTCTCACACAGGCTTTGTGAGTGAAAATAATCCCACTCAATTAGTGCAGATCATAAACTTGCATTGTGTAGGAGCAAGCAGTTGCGAGTGATAGATGTGAAATTTGTGGCATCTCATCAGCCTTTTTGCTAATTTAGCAAGTTGTGCTCCAGTACTAAGACTTCCTGGTGAGCTTCTTTACCTGAAGAAAAGGATGGAGGAGGAAAGTAAGTCAGGTTTTTAGGTCTGTGCATTAGGAGCCATTGCGTTATTGGCTGTAGTTCTGAAGCTGTGCCTCTTGGCCTAAGTTGGAACAAATATATCTTCAGGAGAAAAACAGAAAACCAAAACCCAAGCCTGTTTTGGCTCCTGTCCATGTGAGATCAAGGCTTCTCATCTTGTGGGTGAATCAATACTATGAGTAATTATTTGTACTTTCCTTCCATGGAGAAATGGTAAAGATTGCGCATTAGTTAATACCAATAGCAAAGGTATAAGATGAAGTCTAACCCAAAACATCAAAGCTCACTGCCAGTTTGTGTAAGAAGTCCTTATCTCTGCTGGGGCAGAAGCATAGTCGCGTTTCACGTGTAACACATGCACATGCAAAGGAGTTAAGTTAATAACTGAAGGTGGAATTTGCAAAGAGAAGAGATTGCAGTAAACTGATCACACTTTTAAGCCAAATGCATCATCAGAAGTGTTTGCACTCCTTTGGTCAGATGGATTTCCAATCCCTTGTTAGTTGTGAGCAGAATGAGTGATTGTTATTCCTCTGTGTCATACTATTACCAGTAGCAGTAATCAGCTTTTTAATACATTGTTAAATCCTAAGGACTAAATTGTTTTCTTCCCTGCACTTGGAGGAGGGTTGGCAGATGATTCCTGTCATTCTTCGGTGTCCAAAATTAGCGCAATATATGCAAGTATAGTAGGAATGTTACCAAAATGGAAAACCAATATTGTGACACTTTGTATCACTGGCTGTTATACATGACCTACTGTGGAAGAAACTGTGGTGCCTGCGAGAGACACAAAACCTGAAGTTCCTAAAATGGGTATAAAGGCTGTAAAACACAATCCATCTGCAATTTCTAAGATTTAAATAATCATCTTGTTGATATTAAGTCAGGCACAAACTATTAAGAACTAGTTTGCTCACTCTGTCATTTTGGTTTGGAAAATGTTTGTTTGTTCTTTTCTGCCTGTTCCAGTTGCTACTTTTTCTGAATGATTTTTTATCAACTGTCTCACATTTTCTCTTTCTCTCTCTCTCTCTTTTTTTTTTTCTTTTTTTTTTCCCTTTCTTTCAGATTCCTTCCTGGACAAGGATTGGTACTATATCCACAGATAGGAGACAAACTGGATATTATATGCCCAAAGGTGGACTCTAAAACTGTTGGTCAGTATGAGTATTACAAGGTCTACATGGTTGATAAAGACCAAGCAGATAGCTGTGCTATTAAAAAGGACAATACACCTCTGCTCAACTGTGCCAAGCCAGATCAAGATGTTAAGTTTACCATCAAGTTTCAAGAGTTCAGCCCTAATCTCTGGGGTTTGGAATTTCAGAAGAACAAGGATTATTACGTCATATGTAAGTTCAAAACAGCTGCTGTTCATTCTTTACTATATATGTACTGTATATGTCTGTATTATACACAGACTAAGAAGAATTTGAATTGGTTTGTATTTTTTTCCCTCTGGATTTTTATTTTTTACTGACAACTTGTTTTAAACATTATTCCTAATTTCCATAGTATCTGAGACTCTTTTTTTAATTATCTGCCTATATCAAATTAGACTGTACTTTTATGCCTGTAAAGGGTTTCTTCTTTTGTGCAAAATATGTTATATCTTGTGTCTTGTGTTTAGATTAAAAGGTTGTGTGTAGCTGAATTAAGATGCTTCCTGCCCACAGTTCCACAATGGTGCCACCTTGTTGGCCTCCCCCAGGTTGCCCTTCCCCGGGGAGCAGGATGGTCACACAGCTCTGAGCTGAGACATCCTGCCTGAGGTGGTTTGCTGAGAGTTTCTTGCAGGAAACACCCTTGGGCCACGCTGGTTGCCAACTTTGTCAGTGTAATTCCACCGCAAGTGTTGCTGGTGGACTTGAGTTGAACACAGCTGCCTGCATACATGCTGTGCATAGCTAGGAGGGTTCTTGGGCTGAAACTGAATCTAGCACAATCTTGATTTTTCTCCTTTTTTCATGGTCTTGAACTAGCCTGGAGATGCCTGTGTGGGACACTTGAATGTGTCTGACAATTTAGACTTTGTGTGAGTTTCAGGCTGGTCAGGGTCTAATGCTTCAATGCTAATCTAGGGGTACCCAGTGAGTTCAAGGGTTCAGTTTACTAATGGTGTGTAAAGCTAGTGACAAAGCTTCAGCAGTGTTTTACATTCATTTTGATACTGTGGCCTGAGGACCTCTGGGGACATTTGAGGTCTTGGAGCTTTGGGAAAGGATCAAAATTTAGTAGGAGCTGGGCCTATAGAATCCTTTGGGTTTTCTGCAATTACAAGGAAGTTAGATATTGGCCAATCTTATTTTTCCCATCTCCTTGAAAGTTTGATTGTTGGAAAACACTGCGAGCTTTAATGTTTGCTACTATAAGTGTTTCTTAATCAAAATATTGTTAATCTTAAAAGTGTTTAAAGTATGTTTGTTTAAAATGTAGATTAAGCTTGATGTGAAATTAATGATCATTTCCTACCGATGCACCCAGTATTGTTGTGTATGAAGCAGGTTGTATATCACAGGAAATAACAGTTATCTGTTGCATATATATATAAATAGCATAATCGACTAGTTAACAAAAAGGAGATATAACATGCCATTTATTGTTGTTTAGGCTCTGACAAAAACACCTCTTAATATCAGTGCTTTCTCTACTTAGTGGTTGTTTAAAAACCTGATTCCATTTAGGCAACATTAAGCTTCAGCAAAGTTCCTACCCCAAAATCTGTCGAGATTTACCCTGGTAAAAGATGCTAGATTAGATTTTGAGAGATAATTGTCTGTAATTCTAATGAAAATTTGCAACATAAAAATGTCTATGCTAAAATAGTTGGTTTTAATGATGAAATATGTTCATTATTTAATTCTGCATTTGAAAAAATCTGCAGCAGACCAGTTATAATGGAATAAATGGCACTGATGTAATTATTACTTTAAAATTTCTGGGCACAAATGGAACTTTCTGATAGACTGTCAGTTCTGTCATATCTCTGTCATGGATTTACCCAGAGAATTATTAAGTATGGCTCATTTTCATTAGTTTTGTATAATTATTTCATTACAGCAATAAGACATAATAGACATTGCATTTTCTGGAATATTACAGTGTAGTCTGGTTGATAGTACTTGCTTTTCTTCCCGCTTTAATGCCTCAGATATCATACTAGGGTTGCTGTAATACTGGAGTGCCATAGAATATTACTTACCCCACTTCTGGCATAAACATTTGGCTAGGTTATTAGTTTTGGCTAAGCTATTGGTAGTATAGGGGAGCTGTGCATTTGTTTGAGTAAAAAAACTCAGAATAAATACACCCTGAAGCTAAAACTCTTGCTTTTCTGCCATCCAAGGAGAAAGCAGTAAACTCAGCGATGTTGGTCTTAGAAATGCTAAGTAGGCAAAAAATTAGATCAAGGCTCACCAAGGACGCACCAGTTTAGAGAGACGCTCTAACTAGGTGGGATTTCAACAGTTCAAAAGCTTGTGAATTGACAAAGCCAAAGAAATAAGTTCATGTGGTCAGGACATTCACTGTCAGCTTTATAAATAATAAAATACAAAGCTTATGACTTGACATAGTCTTGCAAGAAATAAGTTCTGTTAGTCATGACATTTATTGTTGATCTTATAAATAATATCATAGTTCTTAATCATATAAGGACATAAACTTAGTCAGGACATGAACTATTGGTATAAATCCCTATTCCCTGGCCTGTAACTTAACAGGTGTGCACAAGCCTAAAAGAGGAATGTACTGGGTCTCCCCCTGACTCAGATACACATACATCACTACTCCTTTCATTCTTTCTTTTCTGGTTTGGGGGGATTTTTGAGTTTGTCTTCTTGTTTCTTTTTTTTTTTTCTTTTTTTTTTTTTCTTTCTCTTTTTTTTTTTTTTTTTTTTTTTTTTTTTTTTTTTTTTTTTTTTTTTTTTTTTTTTTTTTTTTTTTTTTGCATTAACGTGAAGGTGACAAAGCATTTTATATACCAGCTTCTGATTTTGAGGTATCTTAGGGTCTTACATTACCTCGACTAGACGGTGCTGAATGAATCTGAGCTGAGGGGTTACTGAGCCCAGTGTGTTCACAGGGTATGTTGCGGTTGGGTCAACAGCGTGAATCTCTTACTGTTCATAACTGATGGGCTGTTGTTAGTCCTTGTCGTGTCTTGTTTTCATCTTCCCATTATTAAAAAATGCAGTCTATTTTGTGGAGATGTATTAAACAGTAAAATCTCAAATCAGATTAGTCATTCTGGGAGCCTCTCAGTAGCAACTTAGTGGAGTTATAACACAGGATAAAGAAGCTTAGGGCATCCTGTGTACTGTTAGGGAAATGTGATTATACATTAATTCTGTAAGCCATAATTTTATATCACCCTGGTATATTTACGATACATATATCAAAAAAATGTTTTTTATTCATTACTTTCCTTGGTCTAAGCATATAAAGATATATTTTTCTTGTTCAGCAATTAGATTGTAGAAGTATCCTCACAATTTAAAAAAAATGTAAGAGAGAAGTTTTGACAGGTTTCCACATTTAATGGTACTTTAATGCAAAAACAATCAGTTTTCTAGAATGGCAGCAGAGCAAAATATTGCTTGATATATTGAGGTTCAAAGAGTTAATGCTGCTAACAGCAGTACTTGGGAAGATGATCCTGCATGGTACTGTGAAAGTGAATAAATGATGTAACAGAATGTCCTTGGTTTTCTCTTCTTTGCCATCATCAATTTCTGGTTCTTTGGAAATTAATAGATTCATTTTCCTATAGTTACCTGATTTCTTTCCAGCAAAACTGGGCAAGGTCAAATGTACTTGAGATCTGAGACTTATTAATGTTCGATTAACCTAAAATATGCAGCCACTTAGCTAGCATATCGTAAGTCTCTAAAGAAATCTTTAATCAGATGCATGAAGATACATCATACCCAACAACATAAATATCGGTGCGAAGGACAAAGTTAAGCAGAAGGGTGTGCAGATTTGAAACTCTGTGATTTGCTTTAAAAAGTCCCTTTATGTCTTTGCTGCACTTTGGGAATGAGGTAACATTTTCTACTGTTTTGCACTGCCCTGAGTGAATGGAGATGGCTGTGACATGAGGGGATCTACAAGTCCTTGGGTGATCATCTTGTTATGTTAGTACCTCCCTTGAGTTCAGTGTCTCCTGGATGGAGGATAGATGGATTAGTGTAGGACAATCATATATATACGTATATGTGTGTGTGTGTGTATATGTATATATTTGTGTATGAGAGGGAGTTATTCTGAGTCCAAGGGCTTCTGTTCATTTTAACAGGCTTTATCAGAATGGCCTTTTCTCCATCTCTGAAGCCTCTCAGCAAATTTAGCCCATGGTCACAGGCTGCTGAGCGCTTTGCAGTAGCACCCTGCATTCTTGCTGTGGGGCTGTAACCGAGTGGCCTGCAGGAAGCAGTACTGGAGGGAGGAGAGCAGTACTGCTTGTGCCCGAGCCATCCTTCCTGAGGTTGCTTGGCCAAGCAAACACCTGCTCAGTGCATTTCACCCCTTCTTGTGCAAAAAATAAAATGAGGATTATAGCCCAGTAGCTTCATGAAGGTAAAAAAAAAAAAAAAGTAATTTGCAATGAAGTCTTTGCCTGTTTGAAATTTTAAAAATATGTTTTTTTTTAATCCATGGGAAGCACTTGAGACCTGAGGCTTGGCTGAGGAATGTCCCTAGGAAAGGTTCCCGTGACGCCCTTGCTCTGCTGGTGACCTCATTAGCTGGCCCTACCGAGGTGGTGATGCTCATTGGATTTGACACTGGCAGAATGGAATATGCAGCTTTCCTTAAAACTTTCTGTCAACTTTTTTCAAGTGACCCACTTACATAATTGGCCTCCGGCTTAAATTAAAATTAAAATACATATATATTATATGTATGTATATATGTTTAATCACTGACTTTATATTGCACTACTTTTCAGATAAACACTTCAATAAATGACAGATTTTAAAATCTAAACAGCCAATCTGAAATTTTGTCATTAGCTGGATTGAAAAAAAACACAAAATTTTTATGTTTTCATTTTGTCTTTCTGTTGCTGTTAAACTATTGGAAGAAGAATGCATTAAAGGACAGTGGAGACTGTGTCCTGAAATATGGCCCAGGTGGGAACCATAAATCTCAGTGTAGCCAAGCAGATTTACATTTAAATGTTATTTTAGTATTCTGACAAAACAGTTTAAACGGTAGCTAATCTGGTCGGCTGAACAGTCTGACACCTCTTTGACATAGACTTCAGCCTGTGGTCCCTGTAATCTCCCAACCCCCTAGCAAGAAATACCCAAAAGGAAAATAGAAGAATTACCTTTATTTTGGGGTTAATTCTGCAACAGACAAAGACAGAACAAAAAACATAGCACAATTTCAAATCCTTCCCTCTTGCAACAAAGGCATTATTTGTGCTTTCCTCTCTCTTTATATATATAAAAAAAAGACTTAGTGGTTCTGCAATGTAATGTTGTTTGTATTTTTGTTGGTTGTTCAGGAAAAACTCTGTCATAGCCACCCTGATTTGGGCTGTACTTAGATCACATTTTTTTCTTTCCATTCTCCTCCTCCTCCTTCCTTAGAAAATAAGATAAATTATTTCTTTCTCATGTAAAATGATATCCAGAGGTCAGTCTTTGACTTCTCTGAGAGTCTTTTAAAGGGGTATATCAGCAATACCACTTAGCTCTTGTGGAATTAAATATAAATAGAACTCATACAAATAATATTATGGAGAAAAAAAAAATCAGTGTCTGTGCAGCTTCAGATTTCTAACAGAGTCCAAGACCTGCAGGATTAATGGAGTCATGTTCCTTTGGGGTTTTGTCCCAGACCACACAGGTCTTGTAAGAGAATAAGGCTATTTCAGATTGATGGTCTTTGTTCATATTCAGTGCCATTACCTAGGCGATACTGACAGTTTATCTCCTTTAAAGTGGACAGCGATAGTTCAGCAGGAAATCTGTTATTATTGCTCTATTCCCAAAGGAAGGAAATGAAAGGACAAGAATGCTTAGTTTGTTAATTGGATAGCATCTTGTGGAAAAAAAAAATTACCCCCTCCTCCTCAAAAAAAAGTGTTCAAAGTAGATTTATAATTGGGTAAGAATGAAGAATAATTATTCAGACTCCAAGAAATGATTATTTGGGAGATGCTCAGGAATTAAACAGATTGTAAAAAATTTCTGGAAACAGTTTAATAATTTTTCTCATTTTTATTCCACTTACAAATAATTAACAAATACTGCACATAATGTACTTTTACAAAGAAAAAAACAGTATTCTCCCTTAGAAACCTTATGTATTTAGTGTGTTTATCAGTGAGGAAGGACACTTGAAGTTCTAGCAAAAACAACTTCAGCCCTGATCCTTAACAAGCTGTGTATATTCTTAGTTTTATGTATCCGCCTTTAATAGGACTACGTGCAGAAGGGGATGGGGTTGAGTGTGCATTTTATATGGCTTATATGTAGGATATGATCAATCTAAAAATAAGGTGACATACTGAGGAGCAAGGCTATAATATAAAGTAACTAAAGCCTAGTAACACAGTAGCATACACACACATTTAACTTTCATTTGTATATAAGTTTAGCCATGAGTCAAAGTGGGCTGATAGTCTGTTCTATGCAGCTGCTTGTATTGTATGTTATTTTTTAAAGTAATTTAACTCTTCAAATAGAACCCAAGAACTGCATAAGCATTTGTAAAGACTTTAACGAAATTGATTTTAAATATGGGAAATTGTTTTCCTAATTAAAGACTTTGTATGGTTGAACTGGAGAAGAATTTTCTGACACTATATTTGCCATATATGAGAGAAGAGTGTAATTTTGTCCAAGAAATTCACTAGCTAGAATAGGGTTGAAATGGCTAAAAAGAGAGGGTTAAACATCAGTTTGGATTAGTTTGGATTTTCTTTCATGGTTTAAGTCCATTCTGGAGACTTTAGAGGAAGAATATTTCAGGATTTATTTCGAATAAATCAGACTAAAACTCAATCCTAATGAGAAATCATGCATATTTTTTTTTAAAGAAAAGAACAGGATTAGTTTTAGTAGTTCTTGGAGTAGAGCCCTGTTTTTTTTAAAAAAAAAAAAAAAACATATTCAGAACTTCAATTGTTAACATGATTTATCTGTTTCCTGCTCAGTAGATGAAGACAGCAAAAAAAAGACTAAACTGCAACAGAAGACTTGTCCTTATGTGCTTGCAGTATTCTAAGTTGTTGTGAGAGAGAGAGAACTCTGAATCCAAACCCTGCCAAGGAAACTGAGAAGTAGTTGGTTTTCAAGTCTTATATTTTAGCATGTAAATGCCCTAGACCACAGCAGTGCAAGTGATCACAGAATGGTTGAGGCTGGAAGGCACCTCTGAAGATTGTCTAGGACAAACCCTCTGCCCGGAGCAAGGTCAAACAGGTTGCTCAGGACCTTGTGCAGTCAGGCTGAATACTCAGGATGGAGACTCCACCACCTCTCTGGACAACCTGTCCCATTTTTTTTACCATCTTCAGAATAAAAAAAAAAGTTTTTTAATATGTTTAAGCAGAGTTTGTATTTCAGCTTTGCTCGTTGCCTCTTGTCCTGTCCACTAGGAACAGAGAAAGTCTCTCTCTGTCTTGTTTACTTCCCCCGAGATACTCATACACACTGATAAGCCTCCTCTTCTCCAGGCTGAACAGTCCCAGCTCCCTCACCCTCTCCTCATGTGAGGGTTCATCCAGTTCCTTCATCATTTTCAAGGGCCTTCGCTGAACTCTCTCCAGTACGTCAAGGTCCCTGTCACACTGGGCAGCCCACTTGGACCAAAGGCTCCATATGCGGCCTTTGCAGTGGTAAAAAAAGAGAGGAAGAATCACCTCCCTTGACCTGCTGGTTAAACTTTTCCTGAGGTAACCCGTTAAGCTCTTCACTTTCTTTACCACGAGGGCACGTTGCTGGCGCAGGTCCAACCTGTCCACCAGGACCTGCAGATGCCTCACTGCAAACCTGCTCTCCATCCAGCTGCCCCCTTTTCCTAATGATTGCACCTGCCTTCCAGAGTCTGCTATAGCAGATTCAGTAGCAGCATCAGACATTTGCTAAATAATTTGTGTTGCAAAATAAAAACTAGCAAAGAGCTTAATAATATTATACTACCACATACTAGTGACATGCTAGAACTGTATGAACATCCTTATTAAAAGTACCTGCTTTCTTGTCTAGTTTTGACTTCTCAGAATTCTGAGCTGTAGAGGATTTACATATTCATCCCATTTGAATTTCTTAAAATGAATCAAGATATGCTGATGTGATAGGAGAATAGAAAGAAGCTAAACCTCTTAACTTCAGTGTTGGAAAGTATTGCAACTAAAGATCCCATAGCACCTAGCAAAATCAGGTCACAGAATTTTGCTTCAGGTTGCTCTTATTTCAGCAGTGCTCCCTCATTAAGCTTTATTCTGCAAGTGTTTTAAAGTTCCAAATACAAACATAAGCATGCAGCAATCAAAACAGTACTTAACTTCGGATCATCTTTGCCAAGTGCATAGTCATCCAGGAGTATCATCACTGATCTAAGTACTAAGGTGCAAAACTCTGTGTTGCTGAAGGATTAGATGATGTAAATATCTTTTTGTGTTTTGCGATAAAAGCACACTTTTGTTGCGCTTGATGCAGGAGCAGGAGATGAAGGTATTCTTTTATTGAAGCAAACATGTGGAAAATTGCTCTAGATTGTTATAGTACAGAGCATCTCCCCTGAAAGGAAAGAGGTTCATCTATAGGGCAAGCTCTAACTGCAGCGCTCCGTTGGGGTTGCTCATGGACTGTGTGGTCAAAGCAAATAACGTCATGTCCATCTAAACTGTTAAAACCATGAGAGTGGCACATTTTCTCATCTATAGTGTTATATTCCAAACTGTCACTAGGCATTAACTCAGTCACTGGTGAAGTCCTACCACCTAGAGATGAACTCTGCCTCAGAATGGTGTTTTCCACTTCACTGCTGCTCGTATAGCAAATTACTGGGTCATTAATATCATTGCACGCAATTAGTGACAGCAGAATGAGCAGGGGGGTTGTTTTTTATTTAATATGAACTTTTGCTATAACCCTTTCTTATCCAAGTGCTGCGTACAGAAACCAGAGAGATTTTCAAGGTAGATGAGCATCCTTGAAGAGCTGCATGGAGTTTGGGTGATACAGAAAACATGTCCTCATTTAATGTTAAAGCTGCGGCTTTTGTTTCCAGCAAGGCTGCTCGTCATTAGCAACAATCAGTGTAACTTGAATGCTAACTAATTGTATTAGTTCTGTTCAGCTGAACTGTTAAGCAGAGCTTGCTGTGGTGGTGGGGAGAGATTTCTTTCCATCCATGAGAGGCTTCTGCCAGTAGTGTGCTGAGAGACGGGCTAAACTATGTGAAATATCTGTTCATGGTTGATGAAGTAAACTAGCTAGTAATCTGTTTTTGATGCATGCATTTTGATATATATTGAGTACATCATAATTAGTGGGCTTACATCTGCCACAGTTACTTCAGCACTCACAAATATATAATTTGTTTATGTAAACTAGAAGCAGCCATGTGTGCAGTAGATCATTATCTGACATTTCTCGGAGTATGAGAAATATGTAACTGACATACTTTTATAAATGCTTAACTAGACTGAAAGACGCAGAGTGTCATTTGTAGCAATACAATATTGAGATTTTTTGTTTTGTTTTGTATTCTTCCAATCAACTCTAAATTTTTCCAAAATAATTTTGAAAAGGATATTTGACAGCAGAGAGGGAGGATTTTGTTGTGAGTGGGTGGATGCTGTGGCCTTCCATAATGGATAATAATGTAGCAACGAGTTTACTGTTTAGCACGCCTCAGCTGTGGTATCCCTTAAACTGGAGAGAAAAATGGTGCTGCTTTCTGTTTTGCAGTGAGAGGCAGCAGCCGCCAGTTGATTCCGCCAGCTTTTTGGGTACTTTCTGTGATTCTTAGTGTGTCTTATTTCCTTTATGGAAAGGGAAAACCTTTTTTACAGCCTATATCCTGTGTATCTGGAATTATTAGAATTATTCTGCATGGAGGAATGGGGGGGAAATTACAAGATCCCTCTCCCTATTTTGTGCATCAGACTTGGGTGATCCTTCTTATTGGGAAGACATGAGATGTGGAAAGCAGATTATAGATTTGCGAAGGCGTGCCTGGAATTAAACAGTTGGTATATACGAGTTAGATACAAAGGTATATTCCAGTACAGAACTGGTTGGCTCTGCATTGCGGCCGTTCTCTATGTTGCATCCCAATAAAAACATTAAAGGGCAGTAATATCTGTCCCTCTCTTGACTCTTGAGAATAAGTGGAGGATTTCATGGAGAATTTTGTAAAGAACACTATATCATCAGTCACATCTCTAAGTACAAGTCACATCATGAGCATTTGGAAAAGATACAGATTAGTGTTAGAGTAGTGGTTTAAAAAGTGAATCATAAAATTTCACTGCAGAGCCTTTGACTTTTTATAGATAAGAAGAAACCTATTTTTTATTTTACTTTGTTTTCTTCTGGTTAAAGCCTAACTGAGCTGCTTGTGTATTGCTGCTTACTTCCTCTGCAGAAAATAATAAAAATAATTTGTTCAGATATGAATTCTGAGTCTTACACTGTAGAACGTTAAAAAAAAAAAAAAGATAAGGATGAGAAGTGTAAAAGAGAAAGGAAGAATTCTTTTCACACAGAATTCCACCTAGAATTTTTGCTTTGTTTATAATTAGAGGAGAAAAGGATTGGCTTCAGGAGTATTTATAAATACCACAGAAACTTTATAAATAAAAATTCTATATTAATATGAAAAAATGTGTGGATGAACTTTGAGAGAATGATGAGTTTCAGAAAGATGTTTGGGTTGCTCAGCTCCTCACAACATCCTGCTTCTACTTCAACTTAACAAGTACGTCAAATAAAAAAAAAAGTAGAAAAATGTGATTAGTAAACTGCTTTTTTATTTTTATACATATTTCACAATTTTCTCATATTTATTGAGCCAGATAAGTGTTTTTTATTATTATTAAAGATTCTTTTTCTATCTCTGTAAGATCCATAGAAAAATAAGCATGCCATTTTATTGTTGAAGCACAAAGAGTTACACTGAGGAAGGCTCCAAGCTGCAGATCGAAACAAAGGTATAGAGTGACAGTGCTCAGCACAACTATTCAAAATGAAGTTTACATGTTCACAGGGTTGGAGCTGAAGTTTGGGACTGCTTATAGTTATATTTTGGAAGTCAATTTGCTAGAGAGGAGAAAAAAAAAGAATATTTCGGTGTCCATCTGAATGCTTGTAACTACAGGCAAGTATAAACCATTAGTTGCTTGTAGCTGAAATGGTATATTTTGTCTTCCCCTGAAACGTTCTGAAGCTCACCCAGTGCAGTGTTTGCCAACCTACCTGTTCTTTGGTGAGTGTCCTGAAATATTTTTTTTCAGTTGTCTCAGATCTCCCCACAGGTCTGGCATTGGTACTTAGTGGGAAAAAAAGAAAAGAATTTAATTTCAGTTAATTAAAACACTCCTTCTATTACCTCAGCTGCCTTGTTCTTCGTCCCTGGCTAGTCTAGAAACAACCTTTGTGCTGTGATCTGTGATTTGTGGTTTATGAGTGTGTGATTTCTAGTGTTCTCAAACCTGTCCCATAAATTTAGATAATTTATGGGAAAGAAGAATTATTTATTTGGCACTTTACTAAGAAAGTCATTAAAAAGACCAAAAGTAGATGAAAGCAGTCAGAGCACACACACACATGAAGCCTGGCAAAAAAAGGTTTTATTAGTACAAAAAAAAAAAGAACTAAAAGAACTGCAAAGCTTTGCATGCTCTTAGTAATCCTTTGACTTCGTATTAGATAAGTGGAGCATTAATTCTTACTAATGTTGAATCTAAAGCTTTCAGAGGTTTTTGTTACTGCAGTGTGTAGACTTTTCATGTCAAGGCATAGAAACAGCACAGCCGGGCAAAAGTGGAGATAGATTCGGTTAATTTATTTTATTTAACTCTGATTTTTAGAAAGCTATGTTGTGATGCTCCTTTCAAGTAGTGTTTCAGACAGGGATGGTGGGTGCAGAGATTACTACTGCAAGACAGTAGTGATATTCCTCAAAGAAATCTCTGGTTTCCTGCTTCCTTCCTTCCTTCTTCGTGGATCCACACCAGTAGCAATTAATTCCTGAGGACTCCTTCAGTGATGTATCTTTGATAAGATAGTTAGTTAAGTGGCTATATCAAAAAACAATTTTGCCCTCACTATCAATCTGACATCACTCATTTGTTTCTATAGACTCTGAAACAGGAAAAGAAAAAGGGATGATTACAATTTCCCTCTTCAGGCATGTTGTCCGTTTCATATGTAAGCTCCAGTATTAAATTAGTTACGAAGCTGTGTTGGTTCAAAGGATATGACATTTAATTTGGCAGCTAGGTAGCGCTTTTCATAAATCTAAAACATGAAAGCCTGGGTAATAATTGTGACAAAAGTAAAGGGCTGAAATTTTAGTCTACTGGTGTTTTCTTTTAAGTAGCTGTGGTGGCGTTTTTTTAATTTTGCAAGGTGCATTTTTAAGAGTGTAGGAAGTCGAATTTCTGTGGCTCTGCCTTCATTTCTAATCTCTTTGTGAATGAAAAGCTATATACAGGCACAAATCCAGCAGCTTAATTCTCCATCTGATTAGAGCAATGTTACCAACCCGATAGGTTGAAAACAGCCAAGATCCATGCAATGGCTTAGCCTCCTGGGAGGCAAAGTAATAACAATCAAATGAAGACATATTAAAATGTAATATTACTTCCTCTCCGTGGGGACTGTATAAGAATCATAGCCAGGAACTATTCTTGTCAGCTGATTCTGTTTCGCGTGCTGATTCCCTACCTCGGCATTTATGACTAATGCATTTCATACAATAAACAGAGCTTGTGAAGTTCTAAAAGCAAATGAATGTAAAAGATCATGCATTGATTTACATGATTTCCATATATGTATGTACATATGCATATATATATTATTTTTTAAACAAAGGAAGACAGAACTGGCATTATATGCTTCGATCTGAATAATTTTTTAATCTCTTATTGTGAGGTGATATTTGAACTGAAAATGTACATTAACTTCTCCAAAATAAGAATACAGCAGCAGATTCTCACATGTGATTTTGTAAGAAATCAGNATCTCTTATTGTGAGGTGATATTTGAACTGAAAATGTACATTAACTTCTCCAAAATAAGAATACAGCAGCAGATTATACTCACACATGATTTTGTAAGAAATCATTTTTTTCTGAAAGTTGAAAACCCAACCTTAATTTCCTTATAAAATAACGAATCTGCTGTTGACTTCGAGAAATACAAACACCTACTATTAACACAAACATCATTTTTAACTTGCTGCTGAAAGTGTATTGCCCGTAATCTATTCCTATTTTGTCAAGAAATATTAAAATTAACAAAGATTCTATGGCTATTCCATGTGTTTGTTTATAAGTATGGATAAAGTGTGGAGTGAATAATTTAGTGTGTATATTTGACTGTATTTAATACAAATGTTGCCATTGACACCAGTGGAACAGGACAGCTCTCAGAAAATCAGAGGTACCTCTCAGAAAATCAGAGGTATCTATCCAACAAAGGATTAAAAAATGTCTTATTAGCTGATTAGCACCATCATACTTTCTCACAGTTTACTATATGCTACCTGTATTACTATAAAGTGTGTGATGCTGGAACTCATGAACATCTTTGTATTAATCATTGATTATGTTTGATAATGTTAATATTTAAGTAGCATCTAAGAAGAGAGTCATATGTGGTAATTCGTATTAGTAAATGCTTCTAAAATATATCCACATTCAGATCCTAAAGTAAAAAAAAAAAAGATTTTTTTCTTTTTAGAAGTGAGGAATGGAAGCTCTTAAATTTATTCACGTAAACACACCTGAGAGTAGCATTTCCCTTTAGCCATGATAAATTAGTGTTATGTTTCTGCATTTATACTCTAAACCCTAGCCATACCCTAAATGCATATGGTTAGTTATTTTTTAATATCATATCAATGTAAGCAGAACTCCAGGTACAGGGTTACTTTCTCGCAGACGTGTGAGTGTAATGGAGGAGCTTGGATCATGGTGGGTATAATTTTCACTTGGAGATCAATATAGAAAGACAGCTGCAAGTGTCTGAGGTATATTTTATACTTGCTGCCTTGCCTGACTTACACGCACTAAACTGTCAAGGGGTATTAGCAACATAAAACTGTTTTCTCCTCTGTCCCAGATTACTACTTTCTCTCCATGCAGCTTTTTGAAAACTACGTGTTTAAAACTACCCACTTTCTTCCTGGTACACCAGGGATATGTGAGGTTACATTTCGATAGTCTTAATGAATTTTGAAAAATAATTTCCTCTAGTGGCCTTGGGTAATCGTCGGTTTAATTACAGGGAGAAGCCGAGATTGAAACTTTGCTTTGTCACTGAAACTCTCCTCTTTGAAAATTCTCCATTCCTCAGGATGTAGCGCGCTCTACTCTGAGCTATAACACAGGCTTTCAGAAAACCCCTTGAAGAACTGGGGAAAAGTGAATACTTCTGCAAATTCATTCATCTAACATCAAAGCCACGGGAGCATTCTTTTAGCAAGCGAGGCAGATTGAGCTCTTGTAGGCACACAACCAGAGTCATTGTACATGTGGGCCTTCATTTGCAGACTGTATTTGAAGTAATTTTGCATTCTTCTAGCCATCTAACTTTCTTATTCTCTGCTGAGGTCAGACTGCATCTTATTGTGCTCTCCCGCACTGCAGGTTAAATGGATAGGCTTTTAAAGAATAAAAAGGCATTGATGTTCAGAGGAATCAGCACTCAATTCAATTAAAATCAAGTAGAAGGTGTTTAAAGAGATGTGAACCCCCATAGCCGAGATTAAAAAACAAAGAATAACAACAAAGCAAGACAAAGTCAGTGTTTATTAGTTGCGCTTTCAGCTGATGCTCAGCTTTGGTATTGCTATTTAATGCTTTTTTTCCCCCTGTCCTTGTGCTGGTACATTGGCAAATAGGTCATAAAAAACACTTTCAGCAAAGACACATTTGATTTATGTCCAGAACTGGTTCTTAGTATTGATTTTTTTTTCCCTCTGGAAAAAAACAAAAGAAAACAAAACTATATGTCTCCATTATTTTCTGAGCCTGGTAATGCAGTGGCGCATTTCAGATCTGCTTTTATCTTAAATTACTCATTGTGCTTTTTTATATATATTTTTAAAAGTTGTAGGTTTTTTTAAGTTTGGGAAATTAAATTAAAAAAAATTGTTTCTGGTCCTACCATCGTCATGTTTCTCCAGTGGGGAGGGACACAAGAGGAGGAGCCGGGAGGGACCCAGTGTAAAGAGAAAAAGCACTTGTAGGGGAAGAAGGCGCAAGTGGGGAAGTTTGTGTGGTGGCTGTAATTTGAGGTAGTCACAAAAGAGGCAGGAGGGGAACAAAAACAAGCAGCAGATCAAAGGCTAGGAAGCGGGCGTCAGCGGTATGGGGCTTATATCTTTACGGCTAGAGAGAAGATTAGAGCAAGAAAAATACTGCCATGGGGCTAGGAAGACATTGTGAAGGAAAAAGGAAATATACATCGCCCGCATTTGAAAGAAAATCCCTGAGGAAGGCGAGAGGGAGAAGGAAGGAGAATTAAAAATCTGAACAGTGTGAGGCCCTTGTTGAGTTAGATCCCCAGCTGAAAGGAGAGAGGCTGTGAGGAGGAAAGTGCTAGTTAAGCACTTCATCAGCACTGGGGCAAGCTCTCTATCTCTCTCCATTTTTCCTTTTTTCCCCATTTGTTTTGTTTTCCGTCGGTGGCCTGGAAGGGGTGCGCGCTGGCCCTGCTAGTGTGAGAGCCTGGGCACGGGGCGAGTGGCCTAAGCAGGCCCGAGGCGAAACGGAGCCAGCGGCCACACGCGATCCATGGGGGCAATGTGGTGCCGGACCCAGGCCCTGTCCTTACACCCTGACTGGGTCCCGCAGGACAACCAACATGGGAAAAAAGTAATAAAAGCAAAGATGTGTTCCCTAAAGAAAGGTGGATTAAAGTGACCACGTCGCGGTGATGCTGCCGCACGCATCTAGCCGAGGTCCTCGGCGTGGTTTTCCCGGAGCAGGTTGGGTTGGGAGGCCGCAGCCGGCTCCGCGCTGCCACAGGGCTCCGCGCTGCCACAGGGCTCTGCAGTCTCGCCCCTTGTGGGGAGCTGTGCCCTGCGCTNCGGCTCCGCGCTGCCACAGGGCTCCGCGGTCTCGCCCCTCACGGGGAGCTGTGCCCTGCACAGAGCCCTGCCGGCAGCGTCAGCTCCGTGCCGGGGACGGGGGTGCGCGTAGGTGAGCGCCCGCAGCCAGAGCGCAGGGGAGAGCACCCGCTGCACGCCTGAGCCGAGAGGGCTCTGTGGGAATAGAGCGCATCGCCCGCCCGCCCCCGCCGGGGCCCCTGAATGCTGAGAAAAGTGAGATTACGCTTTAAAATATTAAATGGTTTTCCAATCAGCGCAGAATCTCAGCTTTCACCTGGGTCTTTTGTATGTGTTCGCTTCTTCCAGCAGGAGATTTGTAATAGAGGAAGCAGGTGGAACGTGGTGATTATAAAGATATGGCTGAATTTTCAGTGCTTTGCTCCTTTCAGCCTGCCAGGGCTTCCTTTTCAGCTGACTGCATCACCTTTTAGGAAGGTGCTGTGTTTTTGTCCCAACCAGTCAGCCAGTCAAATGTGCATAGAATAAAAAAGTTGCTGGGTAAATCTGAGACCTTGATAACACATTTCTCCATTTGTATATATTGTACGCCTTACCAGAGTATTCATTCCTTTGGCTTTCAGCATTTCACATCTTTCCATAGGTCAACCTGAGCTACAAGAACAGGTCTGGGTAGATTAAAAGAGTTTATGCTTTTAGACACTCATGTTCACATCACTTTGCCTGTTGATTTCCTGATTTTTATTTTATTTTATTTTGTTTTTATTTTTTTTTTTAATCAGCAACATCAAATGGGTCTTTGGAGGGCCTGGATAACCAGGAGGGAGGGGTGTGCCAGACAAAAACCATGAAGATCCTCATGAAAGTTGGACAAGGTAAAGACCGTCTGCTGTTTCATGAAATCGCTTTGATCAGTCTCAGTATCCTTTTAGTTTTCAGGCTTCTTTTAATAGTGCAGAACAGAGAGCCAGCGGAGCCTAGAGTGGTCATTCCTCCCTGATAGTCTGAAAGCGAAGCCTATTTTCTGTTCCTCAGCTACTGACAGATTTCTACAGGAGGAGGTTTAGTGTAATAAGATCTCTTCATTGGAGAGGTCCCTAGAAGGAAAGGTCACCTGGGAGTAACCTGTTTCAGTCATTTTTATTTTTATTTTAAAGACAAAAGCCACAACTTCACTATTCAAAATTATTTAACATAAATGAAAGGAGGGAAGCTAATATTTCTATAGTTTGCTTGTTATAAATTCTATTTACAGAGACGTTTTTGTTCATTGTCCCTTTTCATATATAGATAACCTATTGTGCAGAAAGAAAGAATTATTCTTCTAAGTAGAAGTTGGTTTAGTAGTCAATCAACTTCCTCAGTTAAACTGAAATGTCATCTGCAAAGCTTTTCTTGCCAATTACAGGAATCCCTATAGTTTCTGCAGATGGCCTCACAATTTAAGCCTCTGAAATAACTAATATAACCACTTTGCTTTAAAAGGAAAATTGCATTCTTATATCTCATAGTTCTTTGCATAAAGATTCTTCTGTTCAAAGCTATTCATGTCTCATGATAAATATAACCAGCTTATAAAGCTTAATATCATCAAACGTCTAAGTTGCAGTGAATCATTTTTCTTTCTCACAGATCCCAATTCTGCTGGGTTACCTCGGAATACAGATCCAACGAAACGCCCAGAGCAGGAAGCTGGTACCAATGGGAAAAGTTCCACGACGAGTCCATTTGTGAAGGATCATTCAGGTAGATACTGTGGCATTTTGACCTGGGAAGTAGCTCTGACAGATTTCCTCCTTTGTTCCCAGGCACATCTTTATTTTTGCACTTAAATGTGATGTTTTCATACTGAGTTGAAGCAAAAATGACTTCAGATGCTTGAGTGGGTAGTATCTAGGAGTTCTAAGTTTTGGCCACAGTTACTTTCCCCCCTCTTTCACTTTGCAGTTGAAGTTAATTATATCTTATGAGAATATCACTCATTTACAGGAAAGTTTTTGGATAGGACATTCTCTAAGCAGCTTTACGATGGTAAGTGCTGCCTTACATTTAGTGCTCTGGCAGATGAAAGACTCTTTCTGTCTTTCTCTTCCCGTATAATACATTATCAAGTGGTTCTCGACAGCCGTTTATAAAGTTTATTTCAAGGCACCTGTAATGAATGCCCTGATCTTTTAACTGATCACATAAAGACTACATGTGAGTAGCTGATTCTTCAGTAAATTAAAATATTTTTTCTTATAAATTAATTTAGCAAGATAATCTGATGGTTCCAAGCAAATGTTTTCAAGGTGAATTTTGCAGATTAGATTAAAAAAATAAAAGCTTTTAAGATACAAGGTTTCTGGAAGAAAATTCTATGAATTTGGAATGTTACAAAGGAAAAATTGCTGGGAGTTGATTTTGGGGTTCTCAAAAGTAGCTTCAATTTTTTCTTGCCATCATTTGTTACCAGGCTAATGAAACTTTGATGTGGCAGTTGTTGCGTGGGCTTCAGCAATTTTGTACTAAGGTTACAGTTGGAAAAGTTCATAGTTATGTGAACTTAGCATCTGTAGCATTACTCCTCTGGAAGTGAGCATCTAGAGAAGGGAGAGTTATTTCAAACTTTAAAAGGAGAAAGTGTCAAGTGAGCATTCATTTAATTCATGTGGCAAACTGATAATGTGATTGATGGAGTCAAATACCGAGCAGGCTGTTGCACATGTGAGCCTCTCCCAAATTCCATGTATGTATTTTTCGTTTCCTTTTTTATTTATTATTTTTTAATAAGTGTAAGTTAGGCAACGCATGCAGATAGAATATATATCATAACCATTTCTCCAGTCTCCCACACTGCCTTTGTTTCATTTGCAAACAAGAAGAGTCTACATAAATAGGCACCAAGTGCTGTTTAACTTAAATCGATATCTAAAAAATAAAATAGCAGAACTGCGTGACACTAACCAGTGCCAGCTGTCCTGCAGACTGTCATTTTGCTGCGTTGCTGCCCCCTTGCCGTCCTGTCTCACCCGTCCTGAGCTGACTGGCATCTGTTCAAAGATGCGGTGTGCGTCAAAGGCTGCCCTGTCAGTGCCAGTCCCTGCTGCTGATGGATGATGATGTATGAAACAGTGTGGTTTGGGAGCAGCATAAAAGTGAGACCAGCAGACACACAGTCTTGTTTAATATTGATTGCTGACTACAGCTGTTTGCATTTAGCTATCTAACAGGGTAATTGGTTTGTCAAAGTTTAGCTGTCAGTTAATTCTTCCAGTCTTGCTTACTCTACACATTTTTAAAAAGCGTAAATTGGTTGCAGGATGGCAATAACTTTTATCTGTTGTATTTCCATTCTTTCTAGGATCTAGCGCAGATGGCAGTAAGGCTGGTCATTCCAGTATACTGGGTTCAGAGGTGGCCTTATTTGCAGGGATTGCGTCAGGGTGCATCATTTTCATCGTCATCATCATCACTTTGGTGGTTCTTTTATTGAAGTACCGGAGAAGACACAGGAAGCATTCCCCGCAGCACACTACAACTCTCTCACTTAGTACGTTAGCCACCCCAAAACGCAGTGGCAACAACAATGGTTCTGAGCCCAGTGACATTATCATTCCTCTAAGGACTGCAGACAGTGTCTTTTGCCCCCACTATGAAAAGGTCAGCGGCGATTATGGACATCCGGTGTATATAGTCCAAGAGATGCCTCCTCAGAGTCCAGCAAACATTTATTACAAGGTCTGAGAAACACAGCACCAACTCTGTGGTACAGTTGAGTCATAGAGGAAACTTACTGGTCAAATGCTTTCTGTTGGGGTTTGTGATGATGCCTTGTGCGCTAGTACTGACTCAAGCACAGGGGAGAAAAGGCGACAGCTGTTTCTCCGAGAGCCGACTTGAGCTGGACAGCTTACCTAGTCTGTAGAATTCCTATCTCGGTGAATAAGTATTCACTAAAAGCTGGAAGACTTTAATGTAGAAGATACCCATTCTGATTGCTGTACTCCTGTTACATTCATCATCCTCAAAGCCATGTGCTGCAGGCATTCAGGCATGTACAAAAGCCAAGGGAAGATGGAGTGATCCATGGATGTTAATAGTTCTAGACATCCCGGGAAGGTGCTCTAGGATATCAAGCTTGAAATGCAATCTTCTGACTTTTGTGTGTCTCTCAGTGCATACTGGATTTGTCACCCAGACCTTGGTGTCTAAGTAAGACTTTTAAAGTTCTCTTGCTTTTAGTCTGTCACTGTTCCATTTATTTCTGTTATCTGGGGCTCTGCCATCCTTCACGTAAGATTTCCTTTCACTCCGCCTCCTGAATCACTAACAGAACATTAATGTTTGGAGATACGTGCGCCATCCATCTGCTACAGCAGCCTCAGTCGAATGGGTAATACATTTATAGAAATTGTGTTTGATAGTAGGGAGCCTTCCAGCCAAAAAGTTAGGCTGTCAACAAAGTCAGGAGCAGGACTGGGTGGTGGAGGGAAGGGCTGACTGCAGTTGCAATTGAATATTGCCGCCTCGAAAGTAGAAGCTGGGGAGAAGAAACTATTTAGGTAGTGCCGTACTTTGGCATGCTGAGTTTCAAGAGGGGAGTAGGAGACACAATAACACGCGCAGAGGATTAGAGCTGCATTTGAAGGCATTCGTGGTTATCAAATACCAGTGTGCAGAAAAAATAGCACCTTCAATACAGTAGAACAAAGGGGTATTGTTAGTAAATGAGCAAGCTTGGAGAGGACAAGACAGTAGTAGGCCACTGAGGATATATTAGGGCAGGGCTGTTGTGGTACTGGCAATAAAACATACAGCTTTGAAGCTGTAGCAAAAATGAGGTCTGCTTTGGATGACTTTTAAGCAGACTCAGCTGCTATACTGTCACATTATACTAAACACAGGGAAAGCATTTAAGAAAAGAGCAGAGAGCCAAATCTCACCCAGATGATTATAAGCCAATGGGTCAAACAAGCTATAATTCCATCACTGGAAAAGTTGTAAAAAAGACTTTCTCATCTCTAAAAATAAACCATTTTTAAAAAAAATTTTTTTTCTGACTGAGCCTTTTGACACTTTGGTTTATTGTAGTGCTGTCCCTGCACAGTGCGTGTAGGTACTGTAACTGACACAGCAGTTCATTGGTGCTCTGTTGCAAAGTTAAAGCACATATGGCAAACCTCTTGCAGTCCATAAGAATAAAATAAATTATGACACTGAGATAGAGAAGGAAGATATGTCTTATTTATAATAGGTGTATAGAACACAAGGGATATAAAAATGAGAGTTTTTCTTTCTTTCTTTCTTCTTACTTTTTTTGCTTTGTTTTGTTTTTTACTAATATATATTTTGAGATTGCACAAAATCTACACCAGAAGATGTGAAATTCATTTGCGGCAATTGAATAGTCTTAACTTGTCATCATTTTATATACACACAACATACATACACACGTACACATACGTATATGTTTATGCACATGTATTTTTTTTTAAAAAAAAAAAAAACAGAAACTGCTTCTGGGAAAAAAAGAAAAAACAACCATTCCAAAGTCACAAGCGCATACACAAAAAGGCTTAAAGCCCTATAAAGGCACCCCATATAACAATAAACTAGGAAATAAAAGGCCCAGAGTGTCAGAGAATCATATGTTAGTGCATTGCATATTTAACAGTGACAAGGTGTTCCGGCATTTGTTTTCTGTGTTTCATTTTCCCTTGCCTTATGGGCTAAAGTGTTCTCTAGATTTCATCAAGATTCATAGAGGGGGGTTTCAGGTTAAAGTTTTCTCTTTAGCGTGGTTATTCCCCTAAAGCCCCTACCCTGGGGAGGAGAAAAAAAGAAAAAAAAAAAAACCCTACTTTTTTATGTGCTATGCAAAATAGACATTTCTAACATAGTCATGTTACTATGGTAACACTTTGCTTTCTGATTTGGAAAGAAAATGTAGCAACAGCGTTTTGGGGTTCTCAGGCCTCCAGCAAGCACCTGCAAGAAAAAAAAAAAACCAAAACTGTCATAGAAATGATTACTCTCTCTGTTTCCTGAACCTGAAAATGATCTTGGGATGTTGGTCCAAAAGAGAGAAACAAAACAAAAATCCCAACCCATGGTTCTGTGGAAGGTTACCATGGTGACTAACTACACCACATATGTAATTCTTTTCAACAACCCTTCCTTTCTGTGAATCCATCCATACAAGGTTCTCTTGTAAGTCATTAAGATTTTATTTGGGGGAGGGGGAGAAAGGGAAAATATGGGTTTACTGATTGTGATTTTTATTAAATCAAATCTACGCTTCATCAGTGGGCTACATTCTAGTTATGTACTAAACTGTGAAAAAAAAATCAGATGAATTGCTGAAGAGCAACCTGCAACCAATTGAAAAAAAAAATGTACTGTGCGTCTGTTTTGTGTCTGGTGCAGAATTATGACAATCTACCAACTGTTCCTTTATTTGACGTTGGTTCAGCTTTGAAAAGTTACTGTAAATGCCTTGCTTGTATGATCATCCCTAGTCACCCGACTTGGAATTTGCACCATCATGTCTAAGTGAAGATGCTGTAAATAGGTTCAGATTTACTGTATATGGATTTGGGGTGTTACAGTAGCCTTATTTGCCTTTTTAAATAATAAAAAATACACATGAAAACAAGACAAAAATGGCTTTTCTTAACCAGATTGTGTATATAGAGCAATGTTGGTTTTTTATAAAGTCTGAGCAAGATGTTTTGTATAAAATTTGAATTTTGCAATGTATTTAGCTACAGCTTGTTTAAAGGCAGTGTCATTCCCCTTTGCACTGTATTGAGGAAAAAAAATGGTATAAAAGGTTGCCAAATTGCCGCATATTTGTGCTGAAAGTGTGTACCATGAATATTTATTTAAGAATTTCTTTGTCCAGTTTGTAAGTAACACAGTATTATGCTTGAGTTATAAATAATTTCTTCTTTCTCTGTTTTTTATTTGTTTTGTTTTGGTTTTTTTTTTCTGATTTTGTTTTGTTTTTAAACTAGCCGGTCATAATTTTGAAATCTGCTTTAGTTCCACATTGCGATTAGCTCCCAGAAAATGAAAATTATGAAAATGACATTCCACATCTGTTTCAAACTGAATTTGTTCTTAAAAAAATAAAATATTTTTTTCCTATGGAAATCTTGCCTTCTAAGTATTTTATTCCTTTTTTTTCCCAAGCCATTCTTTTTCTTTTTTAAAAGATAAATAAGAAAATTAACAATAAATAAGAAAAACATCAAGCCTCCTTCCCTCTCTCCCTTCCTCCTTCCCTCCTTCCCTGCCTCCCTCTTTCCCTTGCCTCCTTTCTACACCCTGATTGCTGGTGGTTTCTAAAGAAATAGAGTGCATTATAGTATACTGACTTCTGTAAACTGACTTGTTTTCCAGCCTTTCTCTTTTGTACCTCATCAGGTTACAAAATCCACGTAGGACTCTTTTGCCCTTTGAAGTCACTAGGCTTGTGGTGGCTGCAGTAGCCCAGCCAGCCAGGAGAGGAGGCCCTGCAGGTAATGCCTGGAATTTTCCTGAGGTTTTGCTGTAGGCAGAGCAAGAAAAACAAATAACCCTTTACTCTTCGTGCCTCTGTGGCTCTCCTTGCTGCTTCTGGGGAAAAGAAGTGGCCAGGCTGAGGTGGTGGGGTGAGGGACAGGAGATGGAAGAAGGTAGGAGAAACAGGGAAAGGTTGGAAATTCCGAGGCCAAAATCCACCTGTGTGCTTTTTCTGTGCTCTCTGCCCTATGACTATGAGTGCGATGCTCTGGAATCACGGATCTCTTGGTAAAAGCCAAGTTCATTTGGGGCCAACATGTACAGACAATACAAGCCTTAATACAAGATCTGTGGTTGTGCTGCTCTCTCATTTTTTCTGGGATAACTGATACATCTAGCAAATACTTTTTATTTTTAACAAAGCCCATTCACCTTGGAAGGTGTTTTTCAGGCTGCGTGCAGGGCACAAACAGAACGGGCATCCATGGAGTAACAGGTGGCAAGGTCTAAAGGGGAAAGATGCATTTGTCACTTTAACAACTGATGCCAATTTGTCATAGAGTTCTTGTTACTCATTGTGATGGTCACATAATTCCCATTTGTCTTCTTTTTAAAATTATTTTCTCTGAATAATCAAAGAAAAAATATCTGACAGTCAAAGGTAAGCTGTGAGGCCCCAGATGTGTTGTGATGCCACAAGTGTTCTGGACTTACGGAAGGCCCTAGAGACTGTAGAGCTGCTGGACTAGCTCAGCAATGAGGCTGGCAGAGCTAATGTTACAGGTCCCATTTACAAACGCTGTAATGGGATGATCTGAGGAGGAAAATCATGGATATTCAGATGCACCTTGTGGTGACTCCAGGGCAAGTCGCTCAGTCCAGCAGAGCCCTGGAGGGCACACAAGGGAGCGCATGGGCATCCACTGGCTCCTCAGGTCAGTGAAGTGGGTCTAGTCCTGCCCTGACAGACAAGTCACCCGCACGCTCGCCTGGGTCGCGACTTCTTTGTGGTTTGCTCTGTGTGGGCACGCGGGAGATTTCACTTGCTTGGCTCTGTCATTAACAGCCAAGAGGTGCTCAGGCTGGGGCTGCACTTAAAGGGTTTTTCTGACACGACTGTCTGACAGAGCTTGACTCTAGAGCTTGGTTAAGACTTCTTCAAATTATTGCTTTTGTTTATGCTTTGATAAATATTGGAGTGTGGCAATAACAGAAAAAATATGTATATATTTCAGTAGTGTCAAGTTTACGTGGCATTTTCTTTCCTCTGCCTCTTTCTTTTTTTCCGTTCATATTAAATATCTATATAACACTTATAATTAGCATAAGTAAACTGACAAACCCCCCCCGCCACTTTTGTTGCTGTTTTAGCAGTAAGGCAAAACCAGTGTTGCTATAAACTGAATATCCACAGAGGGGGCAGAATGGTTGCTAGTGTAACTGTATCTGTAGTTTCACTTGGCCCAAAAGATGTGAGGCTAATGGGATGGCCTTGCACACATACATTCACACGCATAGCTGAACCTCCATTGAGTCTGCTAACCTCATTTTAGTAAATGGTGTGTGCCTTAGACACTCAGCATAAAGCTGTCGCCTTATAACCCATGTTTTATAACTTGCAGAAGAAGAGAAAAAAAGGCACTTGCATTTTGCACTGCTGCTGACACTGCACTATTAATTATCAAACAAGCACAAAATCAGAATTTACTGCCTTTATTATGAAGCCTGGTTCCCTGACAAGAACCAGTCTAAGCCAATAGGTTTTGCTAAGTGGAAAATAAAATTATCCATCCAGAGTGGAATAAGAATCTGTTACATAAAACAGTGCCTCACAGAGCAAGCGTAACCAAACGTTACTACCTGTGTTTGAAATGCTATAGCTCCTTCCTTAGCTTTTCCATGATGCATTCATTGAAAGCTCACTCAGTCAGCAGCATGCTTATTTTGGTTCTAGGGGCACTGTAATTTCTTCTCTACAGAGAAATTAACCATACAGAATGCAGTGCAGTGGTTAGCAAAATAAAAAGAAAAAGCAAATTCAGTCTTTTTAAGAGGCACTGTTCACCTTTGTAACCACACAGTAACCTTTGGTGGGAAAATGTCCAAGGTTTAGAAAACCCACCAAACACAGCCACTATGTAGTTGATGTGCTGCTGCACGAAGCATAAGATCGATAACCAAGTACTATTTGTTTTGGAAAGAGAAGAATGTTGGAGAATATTCAACAGTATGTTCCTCATTGTCACATTTGTGACCTGGATGGTGCTGAGCTATAATCTATCATCTCATCTATCTATCATCTGAGCTATAATCTATGAAGTAAAATAAAAGCTGTCTCACACGACTCACTGAAATGCTTTGATGCTTAATTAAGGCATAACGTAACCCATCAGAGGCACCCTATCGATAAAATCATGGGGCTGGAGATGGAAATACAGTGACTGTTGGAAGAGCAGTGTGCTGATCATATCCTTACCCTTGCTCAGACTTGGCAATAGTGGGTGAAGGGCTGATCAAGGGCGACAACACTTGTGAAACCAGGGCAAAGGGCCTGTCCATGCATGGGGAAGATGAGGAGGAGGAGGAGTTACAAGTGGCTGTTTCTGGAGAAAGGCTTCACACGGAGTGGGGTGAAGTGGAGGAGAGGGCAGCAACTGCCTGCTGAAGAGTCCCAGGGACAATTGTAATGACAAAGATCTGTGGACGTGTTAGATCAAAATGATAAGCCCAGATATGGAAGTGGTTATAGAAGCAAGGGCTGATAAAGGCTGAAATTGGAAACAGGTGCTAGCATGTAGAAGAAAAATGTTGATAACAGAAAGGGAAAAAAACACTGTGGGATCTGTGTTACCCCCCAGCAACTGGGGCTGTTGCTTCAAGTGAATGAGGGTATCAGATCCCAGGTGTTTCTGCTAGACCCTGAGAAAAAGAGAAATACAATGGGATGGAGAATGGAGATGGCAACCAGTGTTTTCTCAAAGCTGAGGTTCTGTGAAAAAGAGATCAACAATTACCAAGAATTGGATAACTATAGGATTTTTAGAAGTTCAAGCAGCACAGAAACTTATGAATGGCTTTTGAAAGCTGTGGAATAGGATTTGTGTTTCTCTAAGTGTGTTGAGAGAACTCCATGCTCAGGGTGCTAAAGGGGAGAAAATCATTTAATAATGTGAGGTTTTCTATTCGGTATGGTGAAATGATTGCTTCTAGATCAGACCTTTAGCAGATATCAATTTGTGTAGCTCAATTTAATATCTGATCTTACTTATCACAGTTCAGAATGGCACATGCATAAGCAATATTTGTACTGATTTTATTATACCTCTTAGCTATGAAAAGTGCTTTATAAGAGTTTTGTTATGAATATTATAAAGACTGTACTCAAAAACAGACAAACCAAGGATGCTTTTATAAGAGACTGCTATTAAAAGCCAAAATAATTGTAATTTGTATTTCATTGAGCATCTTCAGCAATTTGGTATTTGTTCATTAAAAATAAGTTGGATTACTAGAAAATGTGTAATAAAAATTGTTCACATTTGAATGTGTCTTTTTGTCCTGTCTTGTAATATTTAAACTCATTTCCTCATATTCTTGCTTTTCATACACATAATGGGCAGGTCACCTGTCTGCTGTTCTCACTTTAACCATTCACCCATACATGCCATGGTCCCAGGGTTAGCAAATCATGCAATTGGATTATAGTACTGAATGTTGGCTTTCTCTATTGGAATTCCCTGTTGGAATTATGTGTTACCTGAAAAACCTAATACTTATTGACAAGAAATAGGATTTTAGTCTTCATCACTGAAAAAAATATTAGAGGATGTGATGCTAGTAGGCTCATAAACCACAAGATAACACAAAAGAAATCTATGTATGTGAACCACTAAAAAATCTCAAGATTCAGGGAAAAAAACAAATGATCTTCAAGTGCGTAAGTTAAAAATAATTGCAAGTACTATATTCTTTTCATGCTCTTTCCTTCCTTGTGTGCTATATATTCTTTCTGTACAAACACACACACAAACACACAAAAAAAAGTAAATGTGAATTGTGTCGACCTGAAAGCAGGATTCAGGCTGGAAAGATTCATACCGTTAGCTCTGGAGGTCTTTTGTTGAATTTCTAGGCTTGAGAAAATGGTGGCTGCTTTCCTGCAGCCCATTTATCGTGCACCCCGATGCCATGTCCTAATCACCTGCGTGAGATACCACCAGCCCTGCCTGTAGCAAAGCCCTTTGTAGGGCTTCATATCTTTCCAGATAGGGTTTCACTTCAGGACAAAGCGCTCAGTGCAGAGAGTGAAAGACTCTTGTCGAACTTTACCCAAGGTGTTCCTCCCTTTGTGTGCCTGGGTCTGCCTTTCATCGGCAAAGAACTTTTTCAGAGGGAAAAAAAAAGAAAAGCATTCTGATGGGACAATTCTCATATGAAGAACATGTTTTCTTCTAAGCCCCTTATTTTCCAATCAGCTTTAGCTGCAATTTTTATGTAGTTTTATCTCTATCTTTTGTATTTATTCAATTGCATCCAAAGGAAAATAGAACACAGTAAAATTCCTAAATACAATTTAAATAGAGCTGATTTCAATAAAGTTGCTTTTACATCCCCATTCCTCAATATTTTAAACTAAAAACACCTCTCTCCTTTTTTTTTTTCTCCTCTTTTTGGTGCTTAAAAAAATTACATCTTTTTAAATCTTTTTTCTGAAAATGTAAACAGTTTATTTGGATGAGAATGGTTGCACTAAATTCAGACATAATGATTGGCTGGCCCCTCAATTTGAGTGAAGGTATCTGAAAGACAGAATGACTCTGGGCGATGATCAGTATTTGGTTTTATTCTTTTTTCCTTAAGTCAGCTTCATACTGAGAAGCAGAAAGTGCAATTGCTTTGACTGTTTGTGCACCAGTCTGCTGGCAACAAGGTTGGGGATTATTTATGCAGCTTTACTGTTTCAGTTTTTTATGATGAGCACTGATAAAACCGAAATCTGGATCCTTTGGCCCCAGTAGGTGTAACCTATGTGATTACCCAAAATACAAAGGATTTATACTAAGGCATTGTTCCTCCAGGACAAACATAAATTCCTTTTGCCACCCCTCCTCCAATGCACTAATGCTGTATTTTAAAACAGCAGATATTTTTGCTTTCATTTTTCCCCCCAGCTTAAACATTTTAAGGATAGCAGTACTATATTTATCAAATTAGACAACACACTTTCTTTTTTCCATGTTGCTGCCTGCTTGCAGTGTTTCCAGAGTGTTTCTTCACTCGGGACACCATTAATAGACCAGTGCCTGAGAACATATAGATGAGGCTCAGGGGAACTTACATTTGTGTCTATTTTATATAAGGACTTTAAGAAATATTATATTCTATTTTCCTTTTGCCTCCTTGCCAGCAGATCCAAACAACAATATACCTTGGCCCGTGAAGGCTCATCCCTACTTGTAAAAGTTATAGGACTATAGGACTGTTTTTGTTTTCTCCCTCTCAGTGACCAGTTTACCCAAAAGGATTATCCTGAGTTGCTCAGGCTTTCCTGAGGAAGCAAGTAAAGGGTGGCAAGGCCTCAATCCTCTGTGGTTTGATAGATCCTCCTTAAAGAAAGGAGCTGCTGTGCATTGCACAAGATACAAGTTTCACATGGCTCTTACAGTCATACCATATGCCTGAATAAATGCAGGCCAAAGATGCACACAGTATTCAGTAATACGGGGCTTATGCTTTCTACACACAGCTATGACAGAGCAACCATTTGGAAATCAAAAGATTTCTTGGAAGTGGCTGATCATTTAAGGAATGCATGTGGGGGCTGATGCAGTGCTGTTGGCACTACTTAGTTCATCTGAGTTCTCCTGCTGCTGAGGACTTTGCCAGCGAGAAATGAACTGTTAGAAATGAAGAATAAGGAAGATCTGGCTTAATTAAAAAACTTGGAGCCTGGAAGTGTGGTGAAAACCATGGACGGAGAAAGAAACAGCTGCAACTGTCACAGCAGTTTCCTTTGCAGACCAGGAGGTAGGTACTGGCTTCTCTGGAAAGGCAATTTCTGGGTCACGTAAGAGGGTGTGGAAAGGCTTATACTCTGTATTTATTATTTTAACCCTCCACTTAACATTACTACTACCTCTGCAACAGTGTTTGACCCCAAAATGATTTCTTAAACCTGAGGTACATTTTTTTTCCTGATGCTGTTGACTAATTTCAGTGCAAAACCTGAAGATTTTGGCTCCTGATTGCTAACCAATTGACAACCATGAATCAGGTGGTAATTAAATCATTTTTTTAAAAAATAAGAGTTAGTAACTTTTCCACATCTATTAAAAATATTGCTCTTGTAAAATCCCATCCATTTATTTTAAGATAAACAGAACTGTTGAGTGTACCAAGTTATTTTTCTTTAAAAACAATAAAAGTCAGAATTCTATACTGGTTAAGAAGTCTCAGGGTTCTGACTTTTGCTGCTTTCAAGGAGAAAGAATACTCAACAACACAAATACACATGTTCTTTTTTTTTAAATCTTGCTAGGTTCTAGGCTTCAGTGGCTTTCTGTAGCAGTTTTTATAGTTCTATGGATTTTTGTTTTATAGCTCAGTCACACATCACATATGTATGAAAAAGTTTTCTTTGATCAATTTTAAGCCTTCCATCTTTAATGTATTTAAACTACCTCTATTCTTTTGAGACAGAGAAATCAACTTCTTAACATATTTCTAGGATTTTTTATTCTTTTTTTTCCTTCCTCTTCCTCTTTTTTTTCCCCCATTTGTCTCTTATGATATAGTAACTCAGGTTCCTCAAGCTATTTCCATTTATGGAATTTTTCATGCCCCAAACTGTTTTTTTGCTGCTGTACTTTGAATTCTCCCATAGTTCTGCTGTATCCTTTAAATATAGAGAGACTAGAACATACAAACTTTGTTAGTCAAGATTGCACAGTCTTTTACAACAACTTAGAAGAGTCGAGATAGATCACTTTATCAAACAGTTTGAGTGTCATCATGACCAATAACGGTGCTCACAGCGTTGTGCTGTACCACTCCTATAAAACTTATGTATCTTGGATGGTGATAAGCACTTTAAACTTGCATTAATAGTAGTAGGATTTGAAACTGCTCAGCACTTCTTAGGCATCCTATCCAGGAAGAGGGAATTATATTTTTGGCTCTAGTTGCAAAGCTTAAAAGGTTTCTACTTTTGTTTCTTTATAGTGAAGTCAGGATATTTCTTTTATAATAAATTATCAGGAAATATTGTTCTAAATACTCTATCATTGTGTCTCTCAATCTAGTGCATTAAACTCCGTTCCCAAAAATGTATTTTAACCCATTTTCTTCCTCACAAAACAAGTGAATCATTCACGTACTAACAATTCTAACAATTTGCCTATTTCTTGATCTATCTTTTGCAGGCAGACCATACTTTGAGAAAAGGCTAAGTCTTTTCCCAACTACTAATGTTTCCTGCTAGCAGACAGACCTTGTCAGCATCTCCATCATCTCTGGAACATGCCTGTGCCTTCCAGTTTAGATTATTCACCTGGCTTTAAATGATTGGGCAGGATGGTTCAGAGCAGGGATATGGATATATGAGGAGAGCCTTGCCAGATTATTTAGAGTCTGTCATTCTTTTCCTTTGGAGTATTATCACTTTTGATAGCTCCACAGCTATTGCTCAGAAGAGCCTCTAACATATTAAAATTCATGAATCACCCGTCTAGGGAGTCCAGTTCTCACCCTGCTCTTCCTGCCTCACCAGTTGTCTGCAGTAGCATTCTTATTTTTCTGCTTGGTTAGAGAGACCCACCAATAGTATCTCAAAGCCTCATATTTAGGGAATTTGGCTTCAACATACAGACCGAGGTTCATGTTGCAGAAGAGACCACAATTCCGTCTAAGCAGCTCAAGTCTTGTTTGAAGGCTCTGACCTTAACATTACCCCTATTCAACATGTGTTGCTGAATGCAACTAGAGCATTAGGTCTTACTGGCAATGTATCCATTTATAAATTCCCCTCTGAGCTTTTAGCTTGAGCTAAGACCCCAAACACTTCATTAATGGTGGACAGGGAGCTTGGTTAGAAGATTTTTCCAGCAATCCATGCACCCACTGGGTTTGATAGCAGTGGGAAGTGTCAGCCATGCCCATCTGAAAGATTTAGATCAGTAAAGACAAAGCTAAGAGCCCGACTGCTTTTACAGAGCTGAAAAAGATGAATCTGTCAATTTTTGCTCTAAGTGGGAAGCTGAACTTTAAGTCATGGCTTAAGCAAAGGGCAGCATATGGCAGTAGTACAGCTGCCTGAAATTCAGTTGCACTTCGCGCTGGCATTTTGACAAACGCTATTGTATTAAGACTGCTTGATGACACAGTAAATCTGGGACCATATTCAGCTGTGGTATACGCCGGCATATTTCCCACTGACTCGAGGGGAGATTTGTACACGTCTACCCCAAATAACGTCAGACATGCTTTGGACTGAGACAAATAGACAGTGCTTGGAAGCGACCATTTCGGTGAACGGAGAAACATTTTGATGCATTTAGACCTCTGTACCAGGAAATGAGAATGCTACAGTGTAGAAACTGAGGGAAAAAATAGGGAATCCGTGTGGTGTACGAGATGCCTGCTAGTTTTAAAGACAAAAACTGTATTTCTGCGCTGGAGCAGCAGACACGCTAGCTGGTCACAGTAACTGAAGAGGGAAACCCCCCACTGACAAGACTCATTTGCTATCTTTCCTTTTGTCTTTCCTGTCTCTTTGCCTATTTCTACAGGGAGACAAAGAGCTCTGTGGGGTTGTTTTCTACAGCTAGAGCCTACAGGAGGCCGAGAAAGCGCATTAGACAAATATATCAGAGGAGAGATCATGTTGCAGGGGGAGCTGTGGCTGCCAGGGATGAGATCTTCAGTTTCTTAGTCACTTTAGGTCAAAAACCAGGTGTTATGTTGTTGCTTCCCCGTCTGCTTGCCATCCACTGCCTCCTCCTTTAATGCACGGTCTAAGCCTTACAGTTTTCCCAGCTCCAGATGTTTAAAAATACACTTTTAAAGTACTTGAACAATAAAGAGCTCTTTTTAAAGTACGGCTTTTTATGCTCAGTGGCTGGCCTGTGATGACTCCTATGTACTGATTTTTAGATGGCATTTTAAAAGCTGCAGCAAGTCTGGGCACATTTTTTCTTCACTAAAAACTCTCCGTAACCCCTTCATCACCACGGTTTTAGAACCCCTGAGGTTCATATAACAGCAAGGAACTTAAAAGTAGAGCAGCAACTAGGAGGTAAATAGCCTTTCTTTTTCTCAACAGGAGGAAAGACAGAAAACTCCACCAAAGGAAGACTGTACTAAATGTATCTTATAATTTCAGCTTACTTGTGCATTTCCTAGCAGAACTAGGTTTATAATGAACTGTCTAGCAGCAGTGATGTTTTTGAGGAGTGCACAATAATGACAGTTTTGAGGAGTGTACAATACATGAAGAAAATACTCTTCCCTTGAAGCATTCTGGGGACTTTATTTTCTAGCAGTTGCATCCTGGAAAGTATTAAACCAAATGACATTTGCATGCAATTGGAAGTTTCTTACTCTAGCATAAGAACAAGAGCAAAACAGAGCGAGGGAAAATGTTGTTTAAGCTTAAATAAACAAAATCTTTGCTCATGTTAAAGACATCTACCTACTCTGCGCTAAAAGAGGTAGAGCATCAAAGGAAGGGATGCCAGCAGGAAATGCTGAGGAAACAGCTGAGGCCTTACACTTGAAAAGATTAACCCCGGGTGAGAGATGTTCCCACCAACAGACAAGATTCACAGATGAGATTTTCAGATGGTTTCAGTATTTCACATTCAAGCAGTCCCATGATGTATCCTTTGTCTTTTCTGATTTTCCCAAGGGCTTGTGTTGCCTGTGTGTATACAAACACTTTTAGGCCTCTGCTACAAGGCAGAAAATAAATGTATAAAAACCTCCCTGATTGGTTTTGTTATTTTAGAATTACTTCCAGGAGATTTGGACAGATTCCTCTTTCTCTTCTATTAGCCGAACTGACAATTTTCAGTTGCTTAATGCAGTGTTAACCATTTTCTCCGACAAAGACACGGCCAACCCATCATATCTTTGACAAATGATTGATTTAACCTAGAAATGTCTGTGTACAAGTGAATGCAAAAAATATGAAGGATGAGTAAACTAATTAATGAGCAATGTATTCCCCATGGCAACACGAATAAAATTACTGCTAGGTCAACAGCAAATTCTACATTGTTCCATATGCTTATTTTAGTAGTGTTCACGGAGTATAGGTGGAAACTTTGGGCCACCTTATTGTTTTGAATTTAAATAGGTCATTAAAGAAAGCTGTCACCTGTCAAACTAATTGTTTTTCATCCCTTCCCCATGCTGTGAAGAGGAATAATGAATTTCCTGTCTTCCTATCTAATATATCTAGAATTCTTTTTACATGCCTGCTTCTAAAAAAATTCTGTGCCTCTAGAAATAAGGCTGAACCATCTTTAAAATCAGAGTCACCAGCTTAAACATATATAGAATCCCTGTGTCTTTAATTGCCCTTCATCCATTTATTTACTAAGGTGGGGCAGGAAACCTTGGTCTAAAGGGATGTGGGAGGGAAAAGTAGCCTTAGGCACAGCTGATGTAGGTCTCTGCCCCAGATGCAGAAAGAGCATGGCAATACTCACGCCGGGATTTTAGGTGTCTCACTTCTGTAGTCAGACCCCCAAAATGTGGTGCCTGAAATTCCCATCTAGTGCCTGGGGAGTAGTAGGTGAATCATAATCTGCCCAAATAAATCCAGCTATTATGTACAGACTCTGATGTCAGCGGGGTTAAATAGAGAATTAAATGGAGAACAGTTGGTCTGTGGTTTACTTAAAAGAAAAGAAAGAAAGAAAAAGGGAGGGGGGGGAGTCTGTATTTCTTTAAATTTTCTGCTGACAGCCCAGAGAGATAATTAGCCTACAGCTGCATCTCAAACACCAGGCTGGGGAGAATTGCTCTTTTTCTTTTTTTCTGACTTGAAGCCGCAGGTGAAAGCCTAGAGAGAGAAGCTGGGTGCCATTGACTTAATTTAGTTGCTCAAATTGAAGGCAGTCTGTAACACCGTGGAGAAACAGGGAAGTGGCAAATCTTGAAAACCAGGATTTCTTGAGAGCGGCAGCTAATAAACAGAGAGAAGAATATGACTAGGGAGAAGCAAGGACTAAAAATACGTATTTGTGACACCCTTGGTATCTGAGATGCCTTAGAGACGGTTCAGCGAGACATCCGCCCTGCCTCGGAAGGATTGCTGTCTAATGAGAGGCATGATGCAGTAATGAGAACTGTAAACAGCAGAAGATGGAGGAGGGCTACCGAAAACATCGTGCAGTTTTGTACTACTACACATACATCGTAAAAGCACATATCTTAAAAACATTTCCTCAGCTCTTCCGTATGCTTCCACACATCACTCTGCACCCTTATCAAGTCCTGCTTTCTTTCAGGCATTGCTTGTGACATTTGGATACGCATTTCTGCTGTGAGCCAAAACACTGAATCACACAAGGTTTGCAATGCTCATTGTATTTTGGGAACCTCTAGTTTATAAATCCATGAGAGTAAAGATTATTTGACTTTGTTAAGAGGAAGTTATTTGTCTATCCTAATATGCAATAATTTAGTAATTGAATAAGGCAATGATAATAATAAATTAGCATAATTATCTGCTCACTTAATTTCTTACGACACCTATTATGGCGGGTATGTCTTTGAAAGGCTTTTTATCTGTATGAGATGATAAGATTTAAACAGATAAAATTCTTCCATCTTTTCTCAGGAAGGATCTTCAAAGTAGGCCAATCACTGTACGCTGGTATTTTAATGACATCAATGGAAGGGCGTGTGGAGGAAGCATAAATAAGTGTGGCAAAGTAAGGCACAAATTAAAACGTATTAAAATGCATGAGTGAAAGTTGTTTTTCCAACACTTTCATTTGAAGATGAGAGACAGCACTGTCAAAACAATACTACTCTGCTTTTTGAAACAGAAGATATGGCTTCCACTCACAACACTGACTTAGTGGGTGACTGTTGGCATCTCACCAACGTCTCCTGCCTCCAACATGCTGCTTACACACAGGGTCAGGTCTGGCGAGGTGAATGGAAACCTTGCTTGGAGCTCTCCGAAGGTGCAGGCAAATGTGAGCACAGACCTCACAGAAGCAACCCAGATTTGGTCACAGTTACTAGCTCAAATATTGTGCTGTGTGAATACCAGGAGCAATGGCTCCAGGCAGTAGGACCAGAAACTGTAAAGCTACCCATGAGTAGCCTTTATCCACAGTTAATACTCCAGTACTCTAAAATTTCTAGTTATTTCACTTCCACATATGACTTGAATCTACGAGAAAAAAAACATAGGGCCTTGTGGCCTTAGCTGCCTGCCTGTGCTCACACAAATAATTCATCCCAGAAAGGCAAATGCTCAGGACTGTGATGTAGAGACAGCACCATGCAGGAATCAGATCTGGCCAGGAAACTAGAGAATATTCCTTTTTCTTATTCTTTTTTTCCTCTCCATTTTAATTCTCAAGTTATGTTGGGAAATGGAGAATTTGTTTCTGAGATGTGATAACAAAGAATACCCACTTTCCATGCAGTATATGTTTGAGGTGTTGTGGAATGCTGTGGCTTTCTTTAAAGTGTCTTAAAGTGTTAAAGCATGTTTGATATATAGTCACATCAGAAAATTTATATGCTTTTGCTTAAACTTCTTTTTGTTTTAAACAGCACTTCATATTAACACATAAGAGCAGAGCCAAACAGAATAGAAAACAGAGGGAGGAAGAATGATGGAAGAAAAAAAATGCAAATTTTGGATAGCTTCTGAGAGATTTTGTGTGAAAACCTATGAAAATTTCTTTGTTACCTGGCAAAAAAATGTTTTAGACATTTCCAAAAAGTGTTAACAACTGGATACTAACCATTATTTTCCCCTGGTTAAACAAGATAAATCATTATTGTACCAGGGCCTTTCAAAGACTGTACTAAGAGGCACATGCCAGATTTCTGTTTATTTATTTATTTTTGTAATTATACAAGTGAGGGATTGGGTGTAAAAATCATTTGAAGGGTTACATATTTATCCAACAAGAGTAAGTTTCAAGGCCTGCCTTAGATTTTTGGCAGCACAGTGAAAACCTAACCATGCCCACACACCTGCAGGAATTTGGTGTTTTTGTTCTTTGGATCATGTGGATTATCTTCACTGTAAACTATGCATTAATAAAAAAAGCAGAGTTAGCACTTTCTGTATTCCCTTTTGGAATTAAGAAATAAAAGAGAACTTGCATATTTGGCTGTCTTTGAGGAAACTTTTTAGAAAAGTAAGTTTAGAAGGAAAATGCCAAGGAGTATCATGACAAATAAAATGAGGAAAAGCAACGTGCCATTTTAAGTGTAAATTTATCTTGGAAATATCATCCTAGAATACTAACTACTGAACAGCTGAGGAAGATGGCTATGTTTTAAGTGTGGAGGAGGTATTCCTGGAGAAGGATGGGCTAGAAAAACTGGAATACAGCATGACGTGGATTTGGTAAGTGAGATCAACAGTGTAAAGATCCATCAGGACAAATGCCAAAGTGAACACTGGCAGATTCTATAGAAATCTATCATCTCACACGCTTTACTTCCTTGTTCCTCCTACAGATGCCTTGCAGTCAGCATGGTTACCCATAAAACATGGCATGAAGGTATTAAAAGCTGGCCCTTGGCTAACGAGAAATATTCCAGATTCTTTGAGCACAGAGATTTGGAGCACTGGGGGTGGTGGAGTCCTATCCTACTGAATATGTTTGACTCCCTGTATGATGTCCCTGTGTGAATATGTTTGATTCTGTAGTAGTGTTTACATCTAATACAGATCTACTCTCTGTCTCACTGTTTTAATATTTACATTTTTTTTAATTTTTCATTCTATCATATTATACTTTAAAATATTTTTAGAAATATATATCTTTTGTTACCAAAAGTGCCTCAGTAAGTGTCTGTTAGTGCTGTCTTGTTTCAGCAAAATGCATACACACTGCCACAAGACTAATCTTGTGATTCAGAAGACACAAGCCCTTCAGTTTTGTGTAAGTGTGGGCCTACATTACATTCCTCTTACAGGCAGATTGCAGGGTTTTCTTGATTTTGTTTTCTGCAGTGATGTCAGTTATTTTTCTTAAGATTATATGTAACTATTGTGGATGTACACTGTACCATTAATTTTTCTTTCTCCATTTTTGATGTGCTCACCCTATAAAATATTGTGTAATTTCAGAAGTATATAAACAAAGGAATGGATTGAAAAATAAGTAACTACATGTATTTCTCACACTTTAAACTTGTATCTTTCTTGCACAATCAAAAAATTAGATGATGTTATATCATTTTTTTTCCTCTTTAGGTTTGTATTTTAACATCTGTTTAAAAAAAAAGTCAAGTCCAAACCAATCAAGTCCTCACCTTTCAATATATACCTGTCCCTTGAGGCAAAACTATTAGGCAGTTGTACTGAGGCTGTCTTATTAAAAAAAAAAAAAAAAAAAAGTCTACTCTTTCAGTTTGTTTTTGTAGGTTAGTCAGGATAAATACTGTCTCGGCTCACATATTTAGCTGTTCAGTCTCATCTGATTTAGCTCAGTGAGTGTTTGTGCCAATTTTTAGGGGCTAACTTTGCAATGCAAAGTGTTAATTGAAAGAAGCCATCATTGCCCAGGGCTATCAGTTGAGTTGTGAGGGCAGCTGATTTTACTGACAACATTATCAGCTGATGTTTCCAACCCAGATGATGAAAATGGGAACATTTGAACTGGGTCATCATTCTGATTCAATTAAAATGAAAGTATTTGTTGAGTGGCCAGGGTTTAATAATCTACCAGTGGTCTCTGCGACTTTTAGCACTGAGTATATCCGTGGTAGATTCAAATCAAATAATCAAAGGTCAGCTTAAACACTACAATTGTAATCTTCATCTCTTTTTGTAATGGAGCTCATTTAGACACACGGGTTCATTAACATCACACTCTTGTGCAAGAATTTAGAAAGGGAGAATAGGTTCCTGGATTCCTTCATAATTGTGAAAGCCTTGTTCGACCTCTAAGAGAACAGTTTACAAAAGCTCCTCAAAGTGAAAGCCTGGAGGTATCTTAGCCCCACACAGTGAAGGTGCCAGTCAGTCACTGGGATGGGTCACAGGGGTTACTAGAGATAAAGGAATTTTGCAAACCCTGCATAAAAGCTGCATGACTCAACACACTGAAAGGGGAATGAGCTCAGCCCACTGAGCAATTTAATGTCCTAGAGTAATGAAATGATAAGTCTGTTTCACACAAGAGTGCCATCAAAAAAATGCAAAATAAACAAAAAAGCAAAAGCCTTATAATAACAAAATTCACTCAGAAGAACTCTGGAAAGTTTTATTGGAAATATTTACTTTTTTGGTGCAAAGTGATAATTAAATCGAATGAGTTCTTGCAGCATATGGTAAAATCAAATTAAACACTAACATTCAGAATTATTCATTCAACCTTTTTTATCTATTTCACATGGCCTAAATAGTTAACTACTGTTATCCCTGTGAAACATTTAGGTTTGACAGTGAGGAAAAGACAGTTTGGTTCCAGAAGCATGTGCTTAAATTTATCTCATCTTATGTTTAGTAGTTGGTGTTTTATTTGCTAGTTTAGCCTCAAGTAAGATCGAAATTAGAGCCCTCAAATTAGGCCTTATCATTCACTGGCAGGTGCACTGAGCATCATCAGAAAATAACGTGTACGTGAGCCTGTGCGTAAGTGCGTGCTTCACTGGTATGTCCGTGCTCTTGCAGATATCATGCGCTAAAGACAAACATGTTAAACTACTCCTTTCCAGAACCTTTATAGGCCCTTTATAGAAGGAATACAGACTACTTACTTAGGAAATGAAAGGCAGGTAGCCTGTTTTTCATGTTCTGCATTCACACTCTGCAGAAGGTTTGTATGCTTACTCTATGGTAATTTGCAACACTTATTATAGTTAGAGGTTATTTTTACAAGATTTGCTCAGGTAGAGGTGGGTGAGGTGCAATTCTAGTTCTACCTAATGAGCACTGATATAACTAAGTCGTCAATGTATTGCTGTAAATTTAAGCCATAAGGAGGAGTTTGTATAAGTGAAAATAAAGGCATTTTACATTTTATGGCCACTGCAGATGATAGCATATAAACTTAGATAGCTAAATAGGTCAGCTTTCTCTTACATTAGACATTAGAATTTTGCTTTGGTTAACCACAAATTTCAGATAAGCCTGTCACTATCGCAGCAAATACACGAATAACAGCCATTTCATATTCACCAGCAACTAGACTTTATTATATTTGGTAATATCCAAGATACATTGACTTGAAATGAAGCCATTTCTACTGTATGACTTTGAAATTCGACTCCGAATTCATATGTAATAGAAGAATGAAATACGGTTGCCATACGGGAGTAATGTTTGGAAAGTTATATGATAATTGTACGCTGTATTTCCTGAAGTAAAACCCATATTTGAGTATCTGCAAATATGAATCTAAATTCTGAAATCTGCTGCCTTTCCATCAAGAGTTCTTGTCTGCTTTCTATTCCACTTCACTCTAGTCTTATGTCAGAATATCTGATGTCAATGTAAAACAAAAGGAAGGTCATTGAAAAGCATATATATTACCTTATTAAATTAAATTGCCTTTCCCACTGAAAGAGAAAGTTTTAAAGAAACCCTCAACATTCCAGAGTTCCATAAAGGATTTTGCAACTTGCATTACCTCCATCCTGACTTCTAAAACTAAAGTGTCTTTATCATCTAACTTAGCAAATGAATTGCTGTAATATTTGATTATTTTTATACATAAAATCCTTAACCTTTCACTTTGCAATAAGCAGTTCTAAGTACAGTGCTAGCCTGTGGGAGACCTGGTAAGGGCTCAGAGGACCAAATAAATATGATAATTCATTTGACCTTTACTTCAAATCCTCTTTTTTTGTTGTTTTTGTTATAGGCTTCAGTCACACGTATAAGCTTGAAGATGAATGTTCATCCTGCATTTGGATATGTAGCTTTTCTGGCCAGGGGCATACAGACAAGAAATACTCACATTGTGTAAGCAGATGAATCCCTGCAGAACTTGGCAACACAGACAAGGTGTGAAATAGTAGACTTGTAGCTTTGAATGCTAGATCAATGCAGCCTTTTAAATGTAGGTTTAGATATCTGCTGTGAGTTTTTTACTGCCTGAATTACGTATTTGTTGTTTTGATAGTCATTAATCTATTTAGCTGGCTCATGCAACCCATTATTTTTAGCTTTCCTCAGCTGTACCCCTTGTTTTATTGTGCTCTATCACACAGAGATATCATGCAAACTGTATTTTTCTAATCCTGTTATAGCTGTGTCTGTTACAATATTAATCTGTGAAAAACTATTTAATAGCTCTCCTATGATACAGTCTTTTCCATATTGCGAGTTTGTGTTAGATCTCTAAAGCTCAGATTTTCCCTGGCTTTAATTCAGTATGTTTGAAAATTCAGAGCCTCAACAAAGGCATGAATGAATCAACTATATCTTCACTCCTTCTTCTTGGCTAACACAAAGAAAGTGTAGTATATCTCTCCTTTGTCTCTAGGTAAGGATTTAGAATGGCTTTTAAAATAGCTCAGATTACTTTTCTCACATTGTTTATCCAATATGACCAATCATAAGAGGTTCTTTGCCAATCCTCTTGTTTAACTTATCAGTGCGCTTAATTCTGTGGAATCTTTCTCATACATTTTTTCCCTTCACACAACACTCATCACAGGTGAAATTCATTCCAGGGTCTACAGCCAGATCAAGGCTTATGTGATAACTTATTGCTTAAATTTATAGCAGCATTTTGAGGTCTTAAATCCATTTTAAGTGCCTGGGTTGGCTTGGTGCTCTGAACAGGTGTGGATTTCATCTATTAAGATAAAGTTCTCTTTTGCTGGAAACTTGCTGCTTTTGCTGTACTTTCAAACAATTCAAACTCTCAGTCTCCTTTACTATAAATGCAACTTGCAGTGAGTGAATCACATGGTAATCTGATGCTTAATCTTCATTTGTATAGAAGGCAAACAATAGCTATTACAGGCTTTCACAGTGGTGCAGGGGAGCAAATTATCCAGTAGTTTCATATGTCCTCTACCACAAAAAAAAAGTCCAGAAATTTCAAAAAAAAGGTTCACTTTTACATATTTGGTATAACCTGTAACCAAATTAAAGGTGGGAAGCAACTATTAACAAAATGATTATAACACTGCTTATCTTTTGTAGATGAATAACTGCATGCTAGTTCAAATTAGATGAAAATATTGTTCTTTTCAAAATGTTGTTTCTTATTTACTTTAGTGGGGAAAAGTTAAAAAACAAACAAACAAAAAATCACTGCTTAAGTCTAACTTCTTGACTTTTGCACACCAATCAGATTCTCTTTTGGAAAAACAAGTGTTTTCATTATACAGTTTGATATTTTCTGTTCTATATTTCAGGCTCAAATTCAGTAAGCTCATGGAAGATTAGATTATTTTTGATTTAATTCTATTTAAAATGTCATGATTTTTGATGTCCTTAATGACTACATAATGATAAAGACAGGATCTGTGCTGGAGACAAGGTCTTGTATTAGACCTTATATAGAAAGCAGAGAAAATTTTCTTGTGCTTTCCTTTCCCATGCCAATGCAAAGTTGATTACCTTTACAAAAATTATCCCTTTTTTGCTTTTTTTTATTACTGTGAATGCACAAGGATAATGGAAAAACACTCTTGGTGAACCTTCCACATCTCATACTTTGAGTAATCAGTTCAATTGTACTATACTACTTGCAGGCAGTGCAATGATATTAAAGCAGTTGTGCTGTGGTCTGGGGGACACTGACATTTAGGAGTGTTGTGTGTAAAAAATACAGATGAAAGATATTTTCTAGGTGAGCTTTATGCAAGAAGGAGACCCCCTAGAAGTCATGATTCCTGGTTTCATCTCTGTGGGACTCGTCCTCCTCCATTATGCATCACACACGTTCACAAGTATCCCTGCAATCACATTTAGAGGTACAAATTTGTCCTGAAGCTGTGTTACATGTCCTGATTTCTTGATAGGAATTGTGTGTATGACAGTGGAGTGTTTACTTGTTGGATTTGTCCTTGAATACGGTTGTCAGGCCTGTGCACCTCCAGGAGACCTCTACCTGAGGGGTAAATGGGAGGTACCTGCTAACAAAGGTGGTCTTCATGAAATGCTTCCTAGCAACACCGTGTCTGTGAAACAAAAGCAGCTATTAATTGAGCACAGCTTTGTAATTAAAAAAAAAAAAGATACAGAAAGGAGAATGAAATTCAGTAATAAGGAGCAATGATTGCTGACTGAGACAGAAGAAAAAGGATGAATTTTAATCAGAAGATTTTCACAATGTTTTACTTCCATATGTTTTTTTCTGTTAAAAAGTGAAGATCAAAATGCCTCACTCTTTCACAACATTCCCTCTGTGCTTTCGATTTTACCACAAGTGAGATATTTGAGCCTGCATCACACTGTTTTGTTAGTTGCTTTCTTATTTATTTTCTAGTGTTATATTCAGATTTCTGAATCTTCACCTATGTTATGCAATACTCAATATGCTAGACCCTGCTATTTCATTCTCTGTTTTTGCCACACTTCCTTCCCCTCTTAATATCTGTCTTCACAATTACTCATTCGTTATCTTTCATATTACCCTGTTTCTTTTGTGCTTTATCTTTATTTCGCTCATCCTTTCCATCCCTGCAGCTGTCCTCTCTCTCCTGTCACCTCTTTGGAGTCTAAAACCAGGCATGTGTCATCAAAGAAGCATCTCGTATGCATTGATTTTTTTCTAAGTGCATCTGCTTGACTCTTTAGTTCTGCTACCTGATCTTTCAGTACCACAAATGAGAGCATTTGTAAATGCTCATTTTTGCCTTACCATTTCATCCCCTTGTGGGCAAAAAAAAAAAGTTGTATTGCATACCTGAAAATTTGTCATGACTTCAAAAAGCCCTGATATATTGCACAAGAGATTGTGACATGCTGTGCCTACATTCAAAATCAACTTTAAGGAAGAGATTGTACACCGTGTCTGTAGAAAATGACAATCCTTATTCTAAAACTCTCTACCTCAATCTCCACTGAAATTTACTCCACTGAAGAGGAGAAATCAATTTGGACTGCTGCCACTACACTGGTAATGATGTCTGAACTAACTAGTTGAAGTTAGTTTGGTTGTGTCTGTCTTTTAAGCAGCCTATCCCTGGGGTGCAGAAATAATTAGGAAGCAACCTAGGATAACTGATGGCAGAATTTCACTTCTTAGTGATGCTGCTGTAAGTCCTAGAATAGTGAAAATTTGACCTACTGGTCCTGAGTGCCTGAGCAGTCATCTTCCAAAATCAAGCCTTTTAAAGTCTTTTTAAAGCCTTTTAAAACCACATGAAGATGGGACAATTGAAGCCACACATCACAGTAAAACAAGAAGATAGTAGAGTAAGTATTCTAACAAACAGACATGCTTTGAATTACATTACCTCCTGATTAGTACTGGCTTTTCCAACTTTCTTCTTTGTGAGGATGAAAATAAACAATTCTTTCTTCTTGGATGTTTGCAAATGCTGCTGGATAGCCAAACCGAAATAACTTTATTTTCATCTCACTGGTTTTGGTAGGGTAGGAAAAAAATGCTTTTTTTCCTTTCTTTCCATCTCAGAAAGCCTAATGGGTGACCAAAGAATCCCTAGAGCTATAAATCTGGATCTTCAACATTGCTTCATCTTTTCTCCTCCAGAACACTGTTAAATATCTGAAATGATGATGAGTGAGTGCCTGAAATAAAAGGAACATGTTGTATCAGCCTGTATCATATTAAACAATGTTTCTTTAAGCTTTGTTCACAGTTATTAAACAATAAGTTTCTGCTGACTAGGGTAGGGTTTTCAAGAACTACATATGGAGCTTATTATGAACCAGGTTTATTTTTCACCCTTTTTTTTTTTTAATAATTAACCTCACTGTTATGGAGAATCGGTCCTCTCCATAAGATGTTTCTGGAATAAACAATATGATACACTTCTGTTTTTTTTTTTCCTCTTAGAAGTGTTTTTCCTCTTTAATCTTTAGACTTAGAATTATATTTCCACCTTAGTGAAAATGTGGGGAACATCTACTCAGAATACTTTCACACACTTTCACTTGCAGCCTGCTGTTAAAGGAATAACAGGTGGAGAATAAAAGGTGGGGAAGGTAGTCTTCAGCTCTGGGAGCTTGAGGAGGCAAAGGTAAATTCTTTACCTTCTGTGGTGTGGTAGAGAGGTTTCTTCTTGGTGAAGGTAAGACTACAGCAGCAAATATCAGAAATCCTCTTTATTCAGTAGTTGTTGAGAGCTGAATCAGTGCTCTGAGATGTTACAAACATGGAGAAAACGCAAAAGTCACTGTTTGCTCCTGTTCCCTTGGACCACAGTCTGTGAAGATTACCTGAATATTGAGGTGATTCAATTGCTGGAGACACAAAGCAGCCCTTGCTCTGAGAGCCAAATGTGATGATAGGGAGATGTGAAGAAATCTTAGCTTTGGAAATGGAGCATTTGGGATGAAATGTTGCAGCAGTTAGTTAGGCAGATCTGTGTTCATGGAAGCACACCTTTGTCGTTGCCAGTTGCAACAGGGAGAACTAAAATCTAAAGCCTATCAGGTTGTAGCCACCTGGAACCAACACAGAAAGGGCAGTGCTACAGTAAGCAGCAAGTGGGGCCATATGTGCTGTGAACAGAAATGCCTCATTATTCCTGTTTCAGGGTGCTGTACTGAAAATGCAACCAGATATACTCAGAACAAAGAAATGAAGAGCAAAAAAAATCTAGTCTCTTTGAGTGGGAGCAGTGACCATCTCTTCTGATGCACAGCTTCACGAAAAATAACAACCTCTTTAAGAGAGGCACAATTCTTATGAATATAAAAGTGTAATCAAGAGCTAACAAAGGCACAACAATTCATAGCTCCCTCCACATCTTTTTATTATTTTTCTCCACTCCTTTTCCTTTTCATGGGAGATACTATACGCTCTGTCGGATTTTAATGTGAAACATTTGTGCACGTATTAAATGCTGTGATTCCTCCTTGTCTGCCGGTATTGAATAATGATTTGGATGCTGGCTATTTGCATATTTTCTCTTCGAAAATTATAATAAAAACTATGAATATAACATTTTCCTCTCCTTCTCATGTATTTCTGAGTAAATATACATTGAATGAAGTAGAGTTCAAAAACATTACATTAGGCTGTGATGGAATCAAGATGTAAGGACATCTGTCAGAAACAACCTCATGGCTAATATTTTCACAGTAAAGTTTCTCTTTATTTATATATAGAGTGAGAAAATGATTCTCATATATGATTTCCTCTTGTCTCAACTACAGGCTTTTCCTGAGGAAAGGCAGTTGGCTCAGATTTTAACCCTTTGTCCCCTTTCTTTGTTTACTTTGGCTACTTGTACAGCAAAAGTTATTATTTTCTTTAAATTAGAGCCAATTACATTGCTGGCTGCACAAGTCTGACAGACCATCAAAATATAATTGCCACAAAAAGTCCTTGCAAAAAAATCAAAGTTACTTATAGCACCTTCAAGATAAAGACTTAATTTTATTCTTTAAGCCTATTTATTAACAAGTTATAAAATAGGAAATGTGCAAAAAAACTCTGTTCTTGTACACCCTCCCTCACATATCAAAACAAGAAAATCTACTCTAAACAAGAATATCTACTCTAAAGATCTTATAATTCAATAGGGCTCTCATTTGTTTAAGATTTATACTTCCTAGAGTCAGGGCTTATGTACAAAAATAAGCTATATATAAACTTATGATGATTTAGAACATCTAAAAAAGATTAGGATCTATCTGCATACATGAGAATTAACCATGCCATATGATGTATAGTTTATTATGTCAGTCTACTGGCAAGTTGGTTGATATATTTGAGTATAATTAATGGATAACTTAATGTACGTTCCCAGCTCCTTCTACCAATATTATCAAAATTGGAATGGTGTCACAGGGTTTGTCTAAAAAAATAAAAAGAAACATAAACATCAGTTATTTAGCCATTAGAAAGTTTTCCAGCTTATCAGCTGATAAAATAATTCAGCCTGGAAAATAGATTAAAAAAATGCATAATAAAAATATTCCCTCACTACACTGCGTATGTGAAGAATTAAAAGTTTGTGCATGAAAATACTTTTTAAAATACCTACAGAAGTCTCTTGTTTTAACATCAACCTGGTAAGAGTTCACTTCTCATTTTACTAATAAATTACTTTTGTTTTCATTTCATTTTTGCAAAACAAAGATTAGACGTTGACTACAGTGGATTCTGACATCTATGAAGCCCATTTTGTTTATTAGCTAAAACAAACAGTAACTTAAGCCTTAAACTTTATTGCTGGGGATTATGTTCTTTTTAACTGTAACGAACCTTGACTCAATGAATCTTTGATGTGTCGGGTGGACTTTAATAGAAAGAACAAGGTATGCCGTTTAAAACGAGAGGAAACGATGTTACCATATTACATGAGCGTATTTAGGATGAATGAAATATCCTCAGAGCTTTATGACAAAGTTCCTCCTGATGCCAGTGTAGCAGCAAACATAAGGAGAGTAGACATAATGGTTTAATCTCTTTTCGCATGGGCTGCTTACTGTTTAGAACAGGCTGGGCGACTTCTGTGGAAGTCAAAGACTTACCAAGCCAAAAACTCTCCCATAAAATTACCTCTGTCTCTGCCTAAAACAGTTTAACCCTCACAGGATGTTTTGCAAATAAGTTTATTTCAGCTAAACAGAACCAAACTTATTTACTCCCTGTAGAATATATGAACCAGTAGCAAGTGCTAAATCTGTCTCTGCCCTGCACTTGGCATGGAGGTGGGTTTCCTAATGTAGATGTTTCTGCTGCCCATGAATGTCCAATAGGAAAGATATACCTTGTCCGCTTGTGTAAGTGTGTATGGATGTGCGCATATCCTGAGATTTGAGAGGAAAACTGATGATTAGGACCAATCAGAGCAGCAGGAAAATCTGAAGTATAAGGAGATAATTAAAATACATGTCAGAAAACAGAGCCTGGAAGATTGAAATCATGATCTTACATGGTCTATAGGGAAACAAAGGCCTTTTGTTCAGGAAAATCTCATCTCATCTCAATTCAGGAAACAAGAAGGCTAAATGCTTTTCTTCTACTGGAAGTCAAATCTTTTCCTGAACTAGAAGTCAGTTCAAGAAAGGATTTAGGCAAGTGTTTAAATCCCTGTGACTGTACTCTGCTTTCATTAGGGATGTTCTTCCTTTTGAAGGAAACCCAGGGAAGCAAGGGATGTGCTGACATGTACATCAGTAGGTCGCCAGCTTGGATGGTGTGGGAATGCTCTATGGGGGATGCCCTGGAGAGTGATGGTTTTGCAGTCAGGGGTCTGTACTCAGATGGCACCCTTGGATCAGGGATCACACCTAGGGTTGTTCCCCTTCCACTGGCCAGAATGGCCATTACTGAATGCTGTGAACATAAATGCTTTCCTGAATTAGGTCCTTCACAAGCAAGTCTTATGACTCACTGTCCTTTCTGCTGAAAACCAGATAGAGGATGTTTAAAAATGAACTACTAAAAACTAACAAACAAACAAAAAAATGAAAAAGCCACAAACCTAAAAGAAATATCTTGCTTTTTCAACAATGTCTTTTTAGGTTAATACAATTTATTATCTCGTTAAGAAGATTTTGAATTTGATGGAAATATACAGTCAGGGTGGAGGAAAGAGACTGAGATAGATAGTTTCTGTTTTAAGTCTGAGACTGACCTTATTGAAATAAGTATAACTGTAATTGTAGCTAGTAGACATAGATTTTTTTTCTCACTGTAAACAGACATTTGAGAAGATTTACTATATTACTGGCTAGTTGATATAATGGTATAATTATCAGGGAGACCAATATTTTCCCTAACCAGAAAAAAAAAATGTGTGTGCGTGTGTGAGAGAGAGAGAGAGAGAGATAAACTGTGTGTGTATGTGTGTATATTTACATATATACACACATATCCAAACAAGGAAGAGAAAAATAATGTTCCTGATTTTCAATGATCATAAATATTCAAATACCTTATAACAACCCAACCTTCCCTTTTGCTATGACCTTGTAACAAGAGGATCACTGTTGTCCATATTTGTGATGTGCATGAGACTCTCTTTGAACTTTCTGTTTCAAAAGAGCATCTTTAGAAATGCAGGTGTTAGAAATGGTCATGTTTTGGACCTACATACTTTTAAAATATCCTGTGAAGACAGAGCATCTACACATTATATGAGCAGCAGAGCCTCATGTCATAAGCTATTAGTACTTTGTCAAAACTTTTAGAGAAACACACTCCTCATTGACTAGCTGTGCTAACATGAAAGGATCAAATTACAGGAACCCTTAAACCTGTGCTTGGGAAGATAGATTGCTATTCATAGTTTGGAAGAAAATTTCCTATGATTAACTATAATGCAAGATTTTTACATTCTTCTTCTCCTGAAGTATCTAGCTTTGACTGTTGTGAGACACAGGGAAAAAAAAATATGAAACTGATTAGTATAGAGTAGTGTATGTCCTTGTTATCCTTTCCAAAATATTTCTCACATTGTGCCATGTAGCTTACTGAGTCTATTATAGTATGTATAGCACAATCCATCCATTCAGTGAAAAGTACTCAAACTTGCTGGAAAGTTATATTAATTATCAAATGTTGTGAGGATTGAGCAGCAAGAACTTTCCTCCTAGTGAATGAGACTTTTGTTCCATTTTTTTTCAGTTATGCTTTTGATAAAACTTAGCCTTTATTTTTTTTTTCAGAAACTATAGTTGAGTATTACCATGGCTGTCTTTTGTATTTGCGAACATTGTGCGTATAACATGCTGGTTGGATAGATGTGCACTAACCCTAAGAATATTCAGCTTGCAGGTGTGACAAAATGAAACTCTATAGAATATCCTGAATAATTCTCTCTCATTTGCACCACACTGATTATAATCGTATGTTCTTCACTATTTAATTTAGGAATAACTGTATAGGATTAGATGAAGTGTACCTGATCCCCTGATCCAGATATGAGAAAAAAATACTCCACAGAATGAAACCGTCAAGGAAAGATGCACACAATTTGAGGATAATAGTCTTAAGTGCAGAACATCTTAGCAGAACATTTATCTGCCTAGTAAGGTTGGCTTACCTTCCAGTTATTTTGCTGGTGTCACAGCATAAATATCCCTGTTCAATTCAGACCCATCTCATATAGTTTGTATACAATATATCAAATATTTAATAATTCTGCTTTAGATGGTTGTTTGCAATTTTTTTATCCCATGGAAGTATGACATCAGATTTCATGGTCTTATCCTGTTTTTCGGCGTGTCCCCTGGTTGCTGTAGCAACCCCGTTGCTATGGGTTGCGCTGTGGGAGTTGTCAGGGTCAGCAGAGATCAGAGCCCCGCCATTCTTCATTCAAAGGCAATTGTCCCTGAAAAATGTGACTTACTTCAATATTTAAGGCCTGGGTACTGATATTAAACCAGAATGATACTTCTGTTAAAAACCTATAATTAACCTTGTCTTCAACTCTAGGTCACACATTAATAGCAATTTCATAAAGTGGACATTCCTCTGTCTTTCATTCTCAAAAGCCTAGACAGGTTTTAAATAATACGTCTCTTGGAAAAATACACGGGTAATCGTTGCAATTTATTTTATGTCATTATCTAAGCCCTTGAGACCTTGCATTCCCAGCTCCTATCCCTGAGGTAATTGCATACATCTTGGGAATGTGTGAAATGGCGTTAATATTCAGTGCACCAGGCCTTTTCAGGGGATCTGCAGCCTACAATGGTGCACTGTCTAGGTGGTTCCCTGCTGAATCTGTTTTCAGGAAAGGGCAATAAGCAGCAGCTCTTCAGAGAACCACAGCCCCAGGATAGTTAATGATTCCTTGGATCCCAACAAAGTGTTAGTTTGCAGTTATAAAGATACACTTTGCAATTTGATGAACTAAACAACATCAACTGGCAAAGTCTACCAGTATTTTTTTTTACTTCTTTCCTCAAACAGTGTTAGACATGCAATCTCTGTCTGTAAGTCATTCTGCTGTCTAATGGTTGTTTGATAGAGCTATTCCTTTATATGCATTTTCTGGGAAAGAAATCTGTTCCTGGAGAGACTGAGTGCTTCAGTTTCAAGGCTGTTAAGATGCAAAGGCTATGTTCTTTACGGTCTTGTATCTTGTGAAATCATTACATTGTGCAAACAGGATTAAAAATATACCTATACTCAAGGGCAAGACAATGAACAATCAAGTTCCAAGTATTTAAATGCATGAATTTACTGCCTGTAGAAATTAACTTAACAACTAGTAAAAGAAGTGACCTAATTTCCTGATTACCCCACAGGATCAGTTGTAACTACAATAAGAACTACAATACAATCCAATATTATGAAAAATGCAGAACAAAAGTATTTTTTTCACAGTATTTTTATTTGCTGTTCCCTTGATTAAGGTCCTTGATAAGCAACACTTTTCTACCCCTTAAAGAAATAGCATTTAATAGTAATATTTCTTTCTAAGGCATTTAATTACTTTACAAACTTACTTACTTAGCGCTAAACCATCCTGTGAAACTTAAAACTGCATCTATCTAGCAGAGAAAAGTCAGACATAGTGATTTAATTTACTGTGATTTTTTTTTAATATACCTTATCTAGCACATACTCTGCATGAGAAATCTCGTCCTTTCATGAGCAGTCTAAAGCCTTGATGGTTTTCCAAAAATGATTCCCTATATAGTTTTTAAAAACAAACCTGTTGTGCTGGCCTCCATAAATCTGGAGTTGTTATGTGGACTTTGCTGACTTGGTGCAGAAGCCCAGGAAGAAATACAACCAGGGACAAGATTCATCTCGCCCATCGTCTGTCCAGAAGGCTAGAAGTATTCTGTTTTAAACTTTCTGCCTAAAACCTCTTCACAGCAATGAAGAAAGATACGCAATTTATTCTATCCTGACAGGGAGGCTGGGATAGACAGGTTTCATAGAGAGGAACTCCCAACCCTATTGCCTGTCTGTTCTCAAAAGCCCCATGCAATTTGCTGAGGAAGAAAATTTTATTCAGTATATATTCAGGGCATAATGCAGTCCCCATAGGCTGTAATCTTGCTGTAGATTTCAGTGGAGATCTACTTCGTTGAGCAGTCCTATATATTGTACTCCTTTTTTTTCCCTTTCCATTTATTTAATCTGATTACTTTAGATATCTTAAAAGTTAAGATGTAAGAGTTTTATTACAGCAATGCTTTTTTATTACTTCTGAATAAACAAAAGCTTGTTTTCCTCTGAAAAGAATCAAGAGTAGGAAGTACATGAAGCCTAATACCATAAATCTTAATCAGAGGTGTGGTTTCTATGAGGTTTCTAGGGCTACTCAAGCAATATTTTCCTGTTAAAAAGAAAGGGTTTTTTTTTTCTGGTGATAGTAGCTATGTAGATGAAACATCAAAAATAATTACTTTCTCTGGCTACCATTTGTACTCTGATTCAGTTTAAAAGTGATGCCAGGGATGTGACATACTGAATTCAGAAATCATATGAAGAATGTGACAGATGCTAAAAAATATTATTCAACACTTGCTTGGTTATCAGGAACACTGATTTCTAAACAACCTATTACTTTCTCGGGCACGTCATTCTCAAAAACTCATATGTGATTCTGAAAAATATATATTTCAACATCTCATAGAGAAATTGAAGTTGATATAACTGAAGGATGTTTCATAAAATCACACAAACTAAATGCACATGAGAACAAAATTGTTACACACTTTCTTTAATTTTTAACTTTCAATTAGACTTCAGTTATGCATCAGCTTATCTTCTGCAACTATTGGCGCTATTTGGAATGACTTGCCTTGTTTCATGGAGCCATTTTAATGAACCTGCTGATCAAATGCACTTCATTATCTTTCATGGAAAACTGAAACAGTCAGGCTGATTACATAAACAGTTAAAACTGTTTTAAATTTGGCTTCACTGGGGTAAAAGTAGAGGAAGGAAAATAGAAATATATACTTCATTAAATTCTTAAAGACCTTTAAAATATATTTAAGTCAGATTATCTTTTGGACCAGAAATAGAAGAATATAAATAATATTCTTCAGTTGGTACCTTGCAAAAGGTCACTTTTAGAGGTTATGCACTTAATGATATATTTTTTGTCAGTGTATTATATCCCAAAGAGACTTCATTTAGAAATATATATATAAAATCAACAGTTGAAGATCTCCGATACAATAGTGTTATCAGAGTCTAAATTCTTCTACTAAAATTGTCAGTCAAGACTTTTTTTTTGATTTATTATTTTTTATTTACAGCAGCCAACTGAGGTAATTATTTGTTTTTCTATTTGGTAATCGACACCTGTAACTCCAATGTAAAATATTGTAATTAGTGTTTAAAAATATTTCTTCCAAAAGGATGAAATACTCAGTTCTTGCTACATAACTGTGCCACTGTTATAATCAATTTAACCTCTCTGGGCACCTTGGCTTTTTCTAGAGGAATACTTTCCTTTGCATGTACTTCAATCCATTTAATTCAATGGTGCTACTCTAGGTAGAAAGTCATTCAGGCTAAGTAGGCATAACAGAATTTAGCCCTGTGAAATTTGGTATAAATAGAATCTAATTTCCTCTCTTTTTTTTTTTTCTTTCTCCTTTTTTCCCTGTCTCTTTTGTAATTATCTCTGTTTAATTAGAAATAATACAAAATTGAGTCACAGCTTTCTTTTTATCATAAGTAGTAAGGATGCTTACTACCATCCTTGCCCTTTCTGTATCAAGGGAAGTAGTATTTCCTAAATGACTTTTCAATGGAAACCAAAAAAATGCGGTTTAACGAAGAGATCAGGGAATACTGGAAGGACAAGACAAATTGTTTTGAACGTGTAAATATTCTCATTAATTACACACCCACATACTCGTACACACATTTTCTCCCATCCTGCTCAATGTCTCTCTGTCCCTCCTTCTGCCACCTCCTCAGCACCGGTGTTTAAAGCCAGTTCAAGCACAAATCAGGTACAGTGTTTATTCCCTTTGTAAACAAAGCAACCATCCTCTGCCAGCTTGCTGTTGAGTGAGATAAGCAGACCTCCTATTGCTGAATTATGATCTTTCTTTCAGGCTTATGCCCCCAGGATCTATAGCAATCCCTATAACAGCTTGAAAAATGGAAGCAGTTTCAAAGACGAGCATGCTGGTGCTATGACTGGCAGACTGTGAAACCTTGTTGTTATTCACATTTTAAGAAAGGACAGTTCATTCAGTTCCAACTCCTCTTTTCATTGAATTGTTTCCCAAGCAGTTACTTAAGTGATGATAACAATTTTTTAATTGCAGGTTTAATTACAGGAAAAAAGTCATTATCTCGTAGGTACAGCATTTTACATAACGAGGGGGCCAATTTAAAAGCAACAACAATGGCAACTAGATTATGAGTCTTTCAAATATTTAAGTAATTGGAATTTCATAGTGTGATTTTTTTTCCAAAGTATTTGATATGGTTATTTGAAATGATTTTTTATATTTAAGATGTTCAAAAGTTAATGATAAAAATAGCAGAGGCTTCTCAGATGCTATTTGGGGTTCATTTAATTATTTATTTTTCCTTTTTCAGATACATACAGATCCTTAATGCTAGATCAAATCTCTTATTGGTGTAAATTGGTCAATTGCAATTAGGAAGATCCTTTATATTAGTGGAAGATTTGACCATTTTTTTGCCATATATATGCCTCAGTTTGATTAGAATTACATTATGTAGGAATCCTGAAAGGACTATTTAACTAAAAGCTACATTGGTCTCTCATGTTAAAATACAATATTTCACTAGAAGTTTTACCTGTATTTAGGTTGAGCTCAAATAATGTGCAACATTGGATCAATAAGTATATTCAGTTGCAGCTTATGACAGTCTCACAGGGAAAATCCCAGTCCTTTTTCATTTTTTTTCCAGATCACTACTACAATAGCTGTCTGTTTTTCAATACAGTAAATATTTATAAGGAAAACTGCCTGTCCAAAATAATATAACAGCTGTCTGCTCCAACACACCCCTAGTGATTCCCCCTATTACTGTACTGCTGTTCCAGTCAATCACTCAGTTCCTTGAATCAGCAAAAGTGTTCAAAGTCTCTCATTCGTACAGCTGGATACAGAGAAACCTGTTGAGTTCTGAACAGATTAATCTTAAAGGAAAGAGAAGACAGAGGTATCTCAAAAGATGTTTAATAATGTTAACAGACTAGAAAAATATCTTAAAAGAAATACCAGCATGTGAATGCTGGTAAGTAAGTCAGTGCCCATGAGGCACTGTTGATGGGAATGCAGGGATAGTTCGAAGAAATCCACATAATCTGTGTCTACCCAGGTAGGAGCGTGAAGGCGTCTTCTTCTCCAATTTAATCTACAAATACGAGTCAGGTCTTCATACTGTTCCGATAGGAGTAATCCCTGACAGCATCTCCCATCTGATGGGTAGGAGGTTCAGCTGTAGGTTTCCTGCTTCAAAGCCAGTCATATGGCAGGGAATGTTACAGTAGCCCAAGGGTGCTATAATGGACACTCTTTCTTATTGTTTGTTATATGCCTTGTGAAACACTGAGAAATGCAACACTGAGCTCAATCTGACTTGGTTACCAGCCCTATTGCTATTTCAATCTCAAGAGCAGCCAAGGGCATTGCAGAACAGGTAGGATGCGAGGCACGCTAATGTATTGCTACACATGCCTGTCTGGCTGAGGGCAAGGCAGGCATACAGAGACATATAGAGCATTCCGTGCTTATTCCTGCCTTGGAGACCACTCTTGTAGGTCAGTATTGAACCTTTGTATTGCCTTGGGGGGTAACTCTCAGTGCCAGGTCTTCATACAGGCCTGTGAAGGTTAGGTATACACCGGTGCTTCCTAAGAGCAAACAAGAACACGAGAATTTCTTAAATTAGAGTTCAGAGATGGTTCCTCTTTTAATATTGTTTTTGAATGTAATGATGCCCTCCTCCTTTCCAAGAGATATATGTACATAATCTGAGCTGCTAGAGAAAAGAGCCCAGGCATCTAGTAGCCCCAGTGCCCCTGATATTTGAATGCAGCTGTTTAGAAGAAGACTGCATGCATTTCAAGACTTATCATGTGGAATGCAGAATGTCACTGTCTATATAATACTGGGATTTCTTAATAATTCTTAATTCTTGTTATACGGCATTCTTGAAAGGGAAGATGAGGCCTGAATGGACTGAGCTACATTATGAAAACTGAAAACAAACATTCTTGGGTTTTTACACAATTTTCTTTGCAGGTAAATATGAATCTTCTAGCCATCCATTAAGCAAGATGAATAACAATTGTTAATTGTGGCTGTTTTCTCTCTCTTTCAAGGTGGAACTTGTATAGGCAGCATAATGGGCCACAAATGGTACATACCCTGTGGCATATTTAGATCAGTGTAAACCTCAAATGTGGTCACTCTTGGCAATTGACAAAAGAAATTAAATCACTCCTTTTTACCGCTACCTGCTTTCTGTTACCACTGACCATGCAAAGAATACAGGGCTCTCAAGCTATGTCGTGACGGGAGTAAGTAAGCCACTGTTGTATTGTGTGGGTATCTTGGGTTGGTTGTGAGAGCTGAATAAAGATTACGGAAGCCACAGAAATGACAGTAGTCACAGACAGGAGATTTGAGAAGGTCACCTCTGACACTGCTATTTGGTTAGTATATCTGGTGAGGCTGCCATAGTTTGAAAGTCTAGGAAAGAAGAATGACATTTTATCCCATAGAAGGGCATAATGGAAATTTTCTTAAGAGTTTTATTTGTTTTTTTTTGTTTGTTTTTGGAATGGGTCTAGAGTTGCTAGTAGTTTCTCCAAGCTCTTCTGGTGATACAAATGAATCTCAGGAAAGAGTAAAAGTCTAATTCTATTTATACCATATGTATTTGGCTGAAATGCAAAAAGTGTAATAGAATATTACTCATACACACTCTGTCAATAAGATCATGTCTGAAACTGGGGCTACGTTAACTGAACTGACAGTTCTAGAAGAGTTAATGAAAAAATATAGGAAATGTGATCAAAATGAAAGAACGTGATTCCATTTGTAATAACTAAATGTATCTAAATGTGTGGTCTGTAAACAATGTGTATAAAAATATAGATATATAGAAAGGCAATATAAATACATGTATACATGTAAATACATGTATATATTTACATTATAGATATATATTTGTGAACGTGTAGTGCTGAATAATGTTTTTTTTTTTGCTTGGAAACATTGATATTCCAATAAATTCTTGCACTAAAAAGTACACATTCTACATAATATTGTCTTTACTTAGACTTAAGTCAATTGTGAATATTTTTGCAAGTCTTTCAAAAGCTTCCCCTGATGCATTGAACTTAAAATAGATTAGTCTTGAGGGAAAGTCAGCTTTCCAGACACTGCAATTACAGTGAATGATGACAAGCCAAAGACATCCATTTAATGGAAACCTACAGACTAATACAACTAACTACATAATTCTAATTTTCGTTCTCCCTACACTAGGGATTCTATCACATGCTGTCAAAATACTCAATCCCAACCTTCTGTCCAGTTGAGAAGTCCAAGACATGAAAAATAGAGAATATTTGGCATTCAGAGGGAAAAAGTAAAATTGCTGATGATTGAAATCAGATCGTGACTCACCAAGGAGACAGGTAACACATCAAGAAGAGATATTTTCATCTGTTTCTGGAGATACTCATCCAGCTATTCGCAAAACTACTGTACAGTGTATCAAGGAGTCAACATCACAACTTTCACAGGGCATCATACAGAAGAGAATAATTATCTGCAAAGCATGCATTCCTCTTTACAGCTTTTTAAGCATTGGGATTAAAAGGGCTAAGCACAAGAAAACTCCAAATATAAGCAATTTCAGGAGTTAAACATAATGTTAAGAACTCCAAACCCCACCTGCTTGAGGACTAAAGCTCTGCAACCATGCAGTACTCCTTCCAGCTGTCAGTAAAGAGGCATGGTCTGGAGCCTAGGTCTAGAAGAGCGAGGCCATTATTTGGAAGAGATGTTAAAACGGACCATAGATGACTTAAAACAGCAGTACTGATTCAGTGAGCCGTGGTCTGTTCAGTGTTGGGAATTCATTAGCGTTGTGTTTTTAATGGGCTATGGTATGACAGGGATGAAAAATGAAACAGTGAAGAAGTAAGGATGATATTATCTGAGGGATTTTCCCAGACAGAAAGGAGTCTCTGAAGGAAAAAAACTATTATCTCACTGCAAATATTGTCTGTCAGAGAAACTCCTTAGGCTATTGTAGACAAATACAATGTGGAGAGATCCTGAGATTGCTAAAATTATTTAGGAGCCAAACTGGACCTTCTTTCTTATAGTATCACACATCGAACACTGAGGAATCTTTGACAATAGTTTCTAGTCCGATGTCTGATATGGCTTGGCCAAAGTTAGTACATCTAATTCAGATTACCAAAGTGTGCTGTGAAAGACAGCACAGTAGTGTTTGAGTTAAAACAGTGTTTTTAAATAGGTAGAGAGGTAAATGTTTTCTTCCTACAAAGAAAAGGAGCCCAACTTCAAATGATTCTCTTATTTATTTATTTATTTTTGTGTGTGTAGTATATATATATATATAAAATAATCTTTTTCATTTCTCTTCATCAGCTTATGGGGAGGGTACAGAATGAAGATTGTCATTTGAAAATTGTGCAATAGCACCTTGGTTATCCCATACTGACTGCTAACTCTCAGAAAATCTCCACTTATTTAGGTCCACTGAATTTGTTAGAGGAGAATGTGTCCTGAAAAGATCTGAAGAGGTTGGAAATTTGTAAAATAAATAATACATGAAATATGATTCCAGGTATTTTTTTTTGCAGCCATATATTACAGGAAAATTTGTCTACCCAAGCAATTGTCCATTGGAAAACTCTTGAATAAGCTTTATGGATATTTTTTGGAATATAAATGCTCACCTGTTAACAGCTACTAATATGTCTTTTTTTTTTTTTTTAATGTCAGGCGGCTACTCATAAATTCCTGATAAGGTTTAGCTTGCTCTTCCTTTAAGCAAAATCATCTCTTGCTGAATCTTTAAAGTGCTTATATTTTAAATACAAAAATGTAGTTTGTTGAGAAGTAATTAGGGAAGTTGCATATTAATGTGCAGTCTGGTGAACTTACAGCCAAAAAAAAAAAGGAAAGGAAAAGCTTATTTGCTAGCATGTCAGTTTTGTGTTACTGTCACACAAAGATGCATGCCATTCCACTACCAGGACTTTTGCATAGGAGAAATGATGGTCCTCAACGCTGTCTGAATACCTAGAGGTGCTCGCTTCTCTGAGACTACCTGGGGTCAGAGCAAAGCACTACTCTGATCATAAGCTAGGTGGAAAGGGAATCTGAATTAACGTTCATGTTTGACTGTTTTCAGGGCCTGCAGTAAGAATATGTTGCAGCGCGTTGTATGACTTTTTGTGGCTTAACATATTTCCTTGCTTTGGGAGATTTTGAGTGAAGTATTTGTTATCATGAAGAAATCTACTTATGGCAAGTCCTCTGAAGTCCTGAAAATCAACTTGGGGTGATTTGGTTGCCCAGGGAGGACAATGGGTCTGCAGTCTTAATGGGGACAGCTGTCATACACCCTATGATCCCTCCTTAAATTTTTTTTAGGACTTCACCAGTCCTTAAACGGAGATATTAAATTGAAGATCCAAGTGACTTTTAAACTAGAAATGAACCATCTATTTCTTACTCCTTCAACTGTTTTTAAAGAAAATCTTTAAATTATCCATTACCACTCCTTTTTCTCCTTGAAGTATTCATTTAACAAAAAAATTAGTAATTCAATATCACAGTCTGTTGTGAGGTGTATTTTAAGACATTTGCTTTTTCCTCAGAGTCTCTAAATACCTTTACTAATTCTTCCCAGCATATTTTCTTCCTTAATCTATATCTTATCAATCTTTGATCCATAATAGTTTCTCACACCTCTCTTGTTTAATCAGAATCTGTCTGGATGAGGCAGTAGCATTGCTTCAAAGCTCTTTAATCATTGTATTGAATTAATGCAATTACATTCCTGATGCATTAGAGATCTCACCTCTAGTCTCTATATTTACAACTCCTTTTGATTCTTTTCTAGCCTTTTTTCACCATCTTGGAGGCAGGATTTCCAGTTTCCACAGGCTTATCTGTTAACGTTACTAAACAGAGCAGCACAGAGAAAAATGTTTGCAGTAGAAAGCAGGAAGAAGAATAAATAGCACACTAGCAAATAAAATAAATGTTGTTTTATTTTCTTAACTAAATTGAAATAATAGGTATAATTGAAATGGGTTAGGAAGTAACTTTTACTGTTCCAATACACTACTCTGGAGATTTGAAGTCCAAGTGCTTTGTTATATATGTAAATTGCAGAAGGTTTTTGTTCTTTGTAATAATAAATCTGTGAGCCCCTTGCCTTTCAAAAGGAAAAGGCTTCTAGGGAGTTGAAGGCTAGTCTCATAGAATTGCTCAGAGGAATAAAATTTGATATAAGCTACAGAGAAACAACTTTCTATGTAAATAAAATGGATTCTGATAAGAATATAACTTTTTTGGTATTCTTTTTGCCATCAGGATGTGGTACCACTTGTCAGCATATCCTCAGCTGGGTTGAATCAATACATCCCTAATAACATCAATGGAATAGCAATAACAATTTATGTCATCTGACAATCTGGCAAGTCATATCTAATGTTTAGTCTGTTCAATTTTGTCTTCAGTTCATAATAGTTACTATTCACAGAGAGAATTTCGCACTTGCATTATGATCCCTGCTTACTTGTTAACCTGCCTTTAAACAAGTTACATCCAACTCTGATTGATAGATATTCTTAAGGAAAAAAAAATACATTTAATCTCTGTCATTCATAGACCAGTGCTGACAAAAGAATTTGGAAGGACTAATTAGAAATGCAATACTGAAACAAAACAGATGATGATATGGGTACTCTGTCATTAGGAGGTAAGTTGATGACCTGTTACAAAGTTACTACCTCTTGATTCCCAGACTTCTTCAGAACTAAATAATTTTTTTCCAGAGATGTTTTATTTCCTTCTGAATAAGTAGGTGAAACATAGATTAAAAGTCTTGTGGATATGTTGGGTTAAGGATTTTTTTTAATTAAAAATTTGCTTTTTCAGTTCATAGAACTAGCAAAATGCTCAATAGTTTCAGCTTGAGCTTTCTTCTGTGGCCTTTGGTAAGGAAGGCTTTTTAGTATATTCAAGGAGCACTTTTGAGAGATTCAATGTGTAGTTGTTAAATATCTAATATAGTCAGTTAAAGGTTTTTAATTGCAAAATGTTCCCTTTTTGGTTCCACTTACTTGGCCTAAAATGTGACAGGAAGGCTGAGCAGAAACATGGCTGGGAGATAGCAGAGAACAGTGGAAATTGGACACTGAATATGAGAAGACTGAGGTCAGTGGTGAATTGCAAATAAATTAGGGTTTCTGTTCAAACAGGAAGAAAAATTGGTGGAAGACTGGAGCCTTAGAGTAGCAAGACATGGAGGGGCATGAAACTGGAGGAGGTATGAGTAGAAGAGTCCAGAAATAAAAGGGGAGATATGGAAAAGGGCAGCAAGAGAAAATGTGATGTTTGCACACAGTGACTTGGGTGAGCTTATACAGGGGAAGAGAGAGAGTGGGAAAAGACAAAAAAAAAGAGGCAGAAAAATGTTATTTTCCCCATCTATTCTAACCATATCCTGCAGAGATTTGAAGCCTACCCTCAAAAAGACATTTTGCACGGCTACCACCCGCAGCACATGAGCCCTGGCTGGGTCAGACTCATAAAATATGCTGGAGTATAACCTTTCTTCAGCAGATGTTATGATCTGCCCAGTTTAAACTGGTGTTCATTAAACAAATCATAAGCAGAAACTGCTGCCAATAGGGAGTTAATCTTGAAAGTATGCTCCAGTGGAGTCCAGCCAGCAAAATACCCTTTTCTACACAAAAATTCATCACCTTTTGAAAACCCAAATGTTAGAGACTCTGGTAATGAATGGTACAAGGGATGCAGCCAGTTCACAACTGCAATTTAATCCTTCACTGCTCTTTGCTACTCCCCTCTGCGTATGCCCACCCATCCCAGCTTAAACAGTCCCAAAGCAAAACTTGCAAAAAAATGTATGCAAAGGTCAGAATAGCAAATTGCTATAAAAAGTCCACTGTGGGAATCAAGTATGACAGGTGATCAGAGTTAGGCGAACAAAGAATGTACTGTAAAGGCCCTCCTCCCCCTCCCCGCCTGAAACGGCCTTGAAATGCTCTAGTTCAATATGAAAATCTAATAAAATTCTGCCTTGTTAACAAACACACTGTTTTTATATTGTAATAGACTCCATTAGGGCACTGGACTGGACTTGATGTTAGCACAGACTGCTCATCAAATTGTTCCTTTTTTTTATACCCTGCAACAGCAAATAAAAAGTAATGTTCAGTCTATTATAATAAGAGTGGGAATAGGGAGGGAATGACAAAATTCTTTTGTATTACACATCTAGGTAAAGGCTAGGTAAAGGGCTCTTTCTCACGTTTGTTTTCTTCTTAGGGAAGATCTTTAAGACCTCCTAAGGCTGAGCATGCTTTACACTCTTCTTCTCTGGGCAGAAATCAGACAAATCTAAGTGGACTATACTTTTAAGTGAAAAGAAAATGCCTCTGGCCACCAGTAATTGCATTTGCAGCTCCAAAGTTGTCTCTGGATTTGTAATGCATCTAACTAAATATCCTTTTTCTTAGTGAATCACAGAGTTTCTTTGTTTTCAGCTAGTTACAAATGTCTTGTGCAATGCCTGTTCTGAAAAGCTATGAAAAATACTTCATACAATGTGAATAAAGATGGCAAATTTAAAGCTCATACAGCCAGGTGCAGACTGCCCACTTTATGCATCTCATTTGGGAAATGCAATCCATTTTTCTATTAATTGTTGCCAGGTGACTTTCTGTTTAGTCTATACAGTCACTGAAGAGAAGGAGACACCTCATTTACACATCTTGACTCGCTCTCAATAGTGGACTCTTTACCCACTGCAGATGGTTTTGGAGGTCATACGCTGATATTTCTTGCATGAATTACAAAACCACAGAAAGCTCTTCCTATGTAGACCTTCATTCTAACTTTTAGTGTGTGAGTAGACAGGATCCTGTGGTGATTTGCACTGACGCCTCTCGGGGATTTATCCTTTCCTGTCACGGAAGTCTTTATTTTCTGAACCCGGAGTGGACCACACAGCAGTCATTTGGCCTGGAGAGAATCAGCTGATCTCATTGGGCTCTAACAGTAGTTGGGGCTCTATAAAAATCACTGATAGCTGCCCCAGATTTTAATTTCATGGGTCTTTAAGCCAGAAAAAAGGGAGAATGAAGAAATGATTTCACACCTCACGAGGAACATTTACTGGAATGTACTCTTCATTTGGGCGGCTGTGTCTCTCTCTTCAGAACAAAGCAGAAGGAACGAAACAATCTGTTAGCACTGAACACCAGGAGAAAATTGTTTTTTAACAAATTACATCTGAAACCATGCATATCTGGAAAACCCTTAGGGTCCGGAGCTTCTCAAAGCTTTCAGTTTTTTAGATAGATAAGCCCGTTCACTAAACCGTATCCATGTAGTGTTGCTCAGTAGCACATCATTGTCTTTTATGTGAAAAATGATTTACAGCAATTAAATATAGTTGTTGGGGAAAGAAAATTGAAGATTGTTGATATAAATTTAACCAGTTTTCTCAGTTGGTAAAGCATAAGTTACCTCTGCTGATTAGGATTCAGTCTTCAACACAAACAGTTTTCATTTCATATAAAAAGGATATTTAATGATCTAGTACGCTGGTTCTTAGAAATTGCAATAGAGCATTTGTCAACTGCTTGATATAAATGACAGATGTTTATATGTAATAGAGCAGTGGAACAAATTTTGTTAAGAAGGGTATGAACCAGATGTTCACAATATTGGCGTTTTGAGAGGAAAATGTCTTTTTGCATTGTCTGTGACTCATGAGCCAAAAGAAAATGTGTTTATCACAGGAACTCACACTTGAGACCTTATCCTTTCAGCAGCAACATAAAAATGATAAAGTACTGAGCATAAGAAAGTATCTAAACAGCACTTACATTTACGAATACCTGTGGGACTGTGGCATGAAATCTTTCACACTTCTTTTATCTGCATTATTTCAGTTTTAAATCTAAGCATAAAAGGTTTAGAAGCATTACTGTCTGTAGCATCTGCTCAATTATTTTTAATCATTCCTAGTGAAATCTGAAGGATTTTGAGTAGTGAGAAATTTCACAGTAGTTTGTTTTCTCATTAACTTTACTATTGTGTGCAGAATAGCCAAGGCATTTTAAATTTTCTGTGTTCTTTTAAGTGATATCTGCTTACTATGCTGAGAAAGGGTTAAAAGTCTTGGGTTCCTTAGTCCTTGTGGTGCTACTCGCAAAGTTTCCTTTCTCTGTTAATCGAAATATGAATGATAATCCAGAAGCTGCAAATTTTACCCCAATTAACACCCAGCGTAGCTTGAGAAGCATCGACCAAAACCACTTAAATTTCAACTTGCAGACTGTTGGATTTAATCCCCTGTTTTAGGGATTGAATTGAGGCAGTAGAATAGGGAGAGGGTCCCTTGTTAAAATAGATTAATTCTTTTAAAGTATACAAAAAGTGGATGTAATGGAAGAGAGTCCCCTTTCATAAACATTCAGCATTCAGTTCCTCATTAGTCTGTTAGGAGTATGCATTCTGAGAGTCAAATGAATGTTGTTTGGCTGGAGACACTTATTAACAGATGTCCATGACAACCTTGAGACTGAGCATATTAGTCTGGGGCCAGTAGAGTACCTAAAATGTTCAGAAAATTGGCTGCATTTTGTGAACTTTAAGTTGTCTCTACCCACACCTAAAATAGGATTTTGTGCCTTTTGAGAACTCTTTTTTTTTTTAAATGGTATGAAAACATAATTTGTCATCCACCAAACTTGACATAAAGTGAAAACGCGTGTGTGTGTGTGCACTTGGGACAGCTTTCACAGGTACTTACTGTGAAAGCTTACTTTCACTTACTCACTTGGCATCTTAAACTTGATGCCAAAATAGTGGCAAGACAAATTCATACTTCTTGATTCTTGCTTTCAGGACTTAATATGGTAGATAAAAAGGAAAAAAAAAAGTCCTCCTAATATTATGTAATTTTTGATGTAACTAAAACCACCATTCCCAGGATATGGAATTATTTTTATAAACTGATGATACTTTGTGGTAAGAAATGTCAGTGATACAGATTCAAAGACAAGAGTGAATGGCTCCATACGATGTCCTTTTCAGTCTGCAGGAAACAACAACAGAACTACCAGTGATACTCCACCCTATGAAAAGCGTAAAAAGAACAAGTTATAAGCCAAAAGTTCTCATTCAAATATTTAAGGGCCTTATGAAAGTGCAAGAAATGGGAAGAACACATGATTTTCTTAGATCACTTTTTACCACATGAGGCATTGGCACTGCACTTCACTGGAGTGCAAAAATGCCAGCAAAGCTATAAGGCAGGTATTTGTAGTTTATTTTATTAGTACTAGGCTGAACCACAAAATAGATAAAACAGTTTTATGGCTTACATCTGGCTGAATAATAAAACATATGGCTTTGGAGTAAAGCATGTGCAGCTGTAATTTACTGTAAATATCCAACTCAAGATAGCTAGAGAGATAAAAAACTTACGGCATGCACTCAGGGTTTATCCCACTATCCATCACTACTTGAATATTTATGATATTCCGACATTTGTGGTTTATATGTTAATTAACCACTTTTTAGGAGTTTTCTTTGGGGCATTCTCTTTCATGTATTACAGATACGGGCTCATAAGGAGTGGACAGTACAGGACTCATTTTTCTCCTAATATCTGTTTAGCAAGTGCTTCATTACAATGTGATGAGATAACAGATGTGATAATGGATCCAGGATCAAGAAAACGGGACATTTTCTAACACAGAGTAAAATGCAACATCCACCTCATGTTTTTTCAAATGTTTTCTTTAATTATGTTTTTCTGTGAACAAGGGCAAAAAAGATTTATTTGACTGCTTTTATTTGGGGGCAATTCTGATGCTAGGCTTTGTTTATTTTAGGGCAATAAAACAGAAAAGTGTAATCTTTTGCTTTTACATTTCAAGAGTATGGAAACAAGACATTTTGGATCATTTGATATAATACTTTGGAGCTGGACTTGCAGGGTAGTGTCGTACCTGAGGACAAAATTTCTAAGGATCAGTGTTTATCTAACCTTGACTGATTAGATGGGGTACATATGAATTATTCTATCTGCTTTAATTCTATTCAATGAGATCAAAGTTGGATTCTGAACTTGACATCTGATTCAGAATTTATTTCTGGGACTTTGGACAAGCAACTATATCACGACCAATATTGGAGAGAACTTTATCGCTGGGTCCGATCTGGATGGAGGCAATAGGGTTGAAATACCAAGGACAAGGTAACCAGGACTGCCATAAAATGTAGGACCAGATTTTCAACTACAGTTTCATAAAAAATATATTCCTGACACTGAGCAGCTTTGATACTACAATCTAGCCTCAACCCTGTTTAGCACTGAACACAGAGTTGGCTTTATTTTTCTGTAAATACTCTGTGTTCCTCTCCACCTTATGATCCATTCTCTGTGATGGTGTCCATAATCATCGCTGCATTGACTTCTGAGAGAAACAGCTTGCTCACTTTCTGAGAAAGTGAACAAACTTTCCAAGCTCTGCTCTGCCTGCTGAACACTTTCAATTTCTAATTATGTTTGTTTTGGAAAGTACGTCCATGAGAAAAGATCCTGTGGCCTTAGAAAACCCCCACAGGTCTTTAAAGCAAAACGCAGGTGGTTCACAGTGGATGGTGCTCTCTGAAGGACAGCACAAAGCCCAAACCATTTACCTCCTTCCAATAAAGATAGATTTTGATCTGTGAAATCCCTGCTGTGCTTTTCTCAGTTTGCCATCCCCTCCCCAGGGCCTCTGCCAGACCTTTGCTGTTGACTTAACTCTCCTTTCAGATTCTCCTTTTCCCTATAAAGATTTCTCCTAGCAGAGAACATCTCCTGCAGGCACGTGTCATAGAAGTGAATAAAGGATTGCCATACACAAGTAGATGAACCTCTTCTCCCAGTCCTTCCTCCAAAGGAAATTCTTTTCCCCATTTTCTATATCCTTGGGGAAGAGAGGCAGTGGCTTTGAACAGGGACTTCAGTTTGACTATTCCATCCTTTCCAGACACAGCAAGGAGCGGTGGGATCTTCTGAAGATTTATGTGGCATGATAGGGTTTTGATCGGGAGCACAGTTCAGTCTGTAGAAACTGAATTTGCTGATCCATTAGTGAAATGTGAGTGTCAGAGAGAATGTCAGTGAGTGAAGGGATGAAAATAATTGCAAGTGAAGGCTGGAACACCTGAAAGATGAAACCCTGTATTTATCCAAAGCAGATTCCTTCCGTTATGATGTATCAGTGATGTAAATGACACCTCTCAGCCCACCTAAGAAAAAAGGTCCAGGGTTGCGTGATTGCTTCTGTGGAGGAAAACAAAAAAAAATCAGAAGTCTTTCTTAGCTCTGGAGACATGGAGTCTGACATGGCATTTTTTTCCCCTTTTCCCCTCTGCTAAATGTTTGACTCAAGACCTTGCTCCAAAAAAAAAAAACAGTGTGATTTTAATCCATTCTTTGAGGGATAATTTTTTGTATGTTGTTCTGTCTTGTGGAGATGTCTTTGAAAAGCCTTCGAAGTTTTCAGGCAGTGTAAAATACAGCACTGATCTTTCAAGTGAGACAAGGGGCAGTAAGAAATATGTAGTTCTCGAAGGATCTCATACACATAACCCAGCACTGGTTACGTGCTTGCTTTGAAGTCCATTTCAGGATATTATCTATGATGTCTGAGACTCTAACCTATTTGTGTCTTAGCTTTTCCATGTATCACTTGTCTTCTGTTACGCCATGGGGTTTGCAGCATGCTACAGTTTAGATGGACAGATCTAGTCAAGGATATACTGATATTTGGCTTCAGTAAGTCGTAAGAGGCTATGTAACTAATGTTAGGTATACTTTAAGACACTCTTATGGATTGATGTATTATTTAGGATTACAAATGGGGGTTATGTTGTTGCTATGCAGGAAGTTTTATTGCTGAGCAACTAAGTTGTAATGCAAATATTTTACTTTTTCAGAAGTGATTATTTTTAATTTTGTGAGCTATCCGGCCATGGAAGTGATGGTCACATTTCTGGATTTATGACATCGCGGTTGCTAATTGTAATTTTTCTTCAGCAGCTGGGGGGAGCAAGAGAGCCAGATTCGCTGCATGGCCCCATATTAGGATTCTCACCCCAATCATTTGTTATAAAGGAAAATAAGGAAATCAAGGGGATGAAAATTAATCAAACAAAGAAAAAAGACTTAAAGAAAATCTCTGAGTGAGGCTTATCTTAAAGCAATTTCACAAGAAAATAAGATCAAAACCAAAGCAAATTGCATGCAACCTACGAACCCAGAAAGGCAACAATTACACAACAAGAGACTACACAAAAGACTATGCCCTATCATTAACTCTTCTTACTCAGCTACATACTCAGTCACTAATTATGATGGAGTCATGGACAGAAGCAGATTGATCAATGCTGAATCTCCTAGAAGACAAAGAAAACAAAACAAAACTACTAAAAACCCTTATCAATAAAATTTCTGCCAACCTACAGAAACAAATGAAATGCAAATCTAACAAATTAACCATGTGATTAACACACTACTCACTTCAGGCACCTTGCATTGCTTCTTGCCAGGATGTAATCCTACTGAGAGTTATTGCTGTCTCAACATTTCCACAGTGGTATCATAAAAAGGATTCAATGACATTATAGAATCCACAGTCTTCTGCTTTCAAAGCTGTCGTTTGAAACAAAACTGTGTTTTAAACATTAAGGCACATTTAATACAACTTGTAGATCTTAAAGAGGAGACAAAAAATATATTCAGTCTTCTGAATTTGATTGTAGGCTTGAATTTGACATCACTTTCATTTTGTTTCTTTGAAAGCTTTCTCTTATTCAAAGCTGGGCTCAGCCTCTTTAAGATGACAAAAGCCTCCCATCACTAGTGATGGGACTGTAGTTTGAAATGCTAAAGTTTAAATGATGTAAAGAAAGGGTATGCAGCCACAGTATACAGAATCCAGAATTAAAGCAGAATTTTCCTCCTTGATGCATGCAGTTGTGCTCAGAATTAAATAAAAAAATCCAGCTGTTGATTCCTTTAACCTGCAAGAGGAAGGAAAGTCTTTATTGTGAATCTGGGATTTTACGAAATGCAGGTTCAGCTCCATCCTTTTCTGCAGAGCTCCCCTCTGATCTTGGGCACTTAAAAGGGATACAACAGTGATCTGTATTTAAATCAGTGTTGTCAATGTCATGTAATCATACACCAACTTAATAAAGAAAAACAGCACTTAAAAATAATTTTGAAATAAGCGAATAAAAAACGACCCATGTGTTTTATTAATAACTGGTCATTACAGTGCAGTTTTGTTATTTCAGTCAGGTATAGGTATGTATCCTGGATGTTTTTGCATGAAGATATAAAGAAAATGAAATGTTTAGCAAAGTCAATGCAAGATGATGGCTTAGATTTTATTTTGTAGTTGGTGTCAGGGTTGTGAAAGATTGGTAATGCACTTCACAGGAGACCTCATTTCTCTTTTCAGACTTTCCACACATGAAGTCCAATTATTAGGTTTTATGTGAGGGAAGAGATTTTCACCCTGAATGCATATTAAAGAAAACATGTGTTTTCATTTTATAGACCTGTAGCACTGAATCTTTAGTAAAAGAGAATAAAATGCTTATGAAATGTTGTTATAGAGAGTGCACAGAAAAAGCAGTTTGCATCTTAATGCCAGTTCCTTTAAACTTTTATTTTCCTTCTCTTATGATAGTATCAATACAAATGAATTTTTGACTGAGCAGAGCTGCACTGAGAAGGTGCTCTTATACAGATAATCAGCATATAACCTTGATATAGACGAAAAGATCTGCGAAGAAGACCACACTCTCAGCCAAAATAAAGTTTTGCAGAATGTGACGGATGGAAAGGATGTTCTTGCATATAACCCTGAGAAAGGCTGATGCTAGTGTAGGTGTAGGACAGCACAAATACATGGCTATCATGCACCACACCAGCTGGTTCTGACCACTTTGGCTTCTTTCATGGCAGTAAATTAAACATGTCTGGGACTGCTCTGGCCAGCTGACAAGAACAGCTAATGCCAATGCTATTAGACTCTCTTTCTCTGCTGAACAGAGTAACTGCTAGCACCGGTCCCTGCCTGGTTGCTGAAGCCGTTTGGGAGGGTAATAACTGGCATAGGCCAGAAACATGTCACGGGCTGTTGTGACAGTGGCACTCAACAGCATTTACAGCTGCCTAGGTAGGTCTCTTGGGACAAGTGAATTTATTAGTGTGAGCACAGCCTAAACATTGAATATGAGAAAAGATTTAGCTCATGCCTTGGTGTTTGACCTACTGCTTGTTAGATGAAAACCTCTTGCGTTTATTTCTGGCCCACAAAATGAGCAAAAGCATTTCTCTGTTTCACAGGGGTATCAGGAGAATAAACGTAGTAAACCCTGAGAATGATACGATGGTGAGGCCTGTGATTTCTATAACCAGAGAGAACAACAGCATCCTTTCCTGTCCCATGCCATTTGTGTTCCATTCCAGGAGTTGCAGGGGAATGAAACTGAGAAAAGTAGGATAACTCCCTGCCAGCCTGGAATATTCCCTTGCCATCTGGGGAAATGTGACAATTTTCAGCTCTGCTCTTCTCTTTCAGATTGTGATTACAGTTTTGGATCAATATGTGTAAAATAGAAACATATACCCTTTCTTTTCCCCATTCTGAGAAAAAATAACCTTTCATTAGTCCTCTGATTCTTTTAACATCATTTCTGAAGGAAAATTTTCCTCCTTTCAATAATCAGCAGCCTAAATTCCAGCCTGGAATGTGCTCTCATAGCCAAGGCACAAGTATAAAACCACTAAGAAGGAGGGAAGAGATTTACAATGGAAATTCTGACAATCACTTTGCAATAATAGGGCTTGGAGACACCTGCTTTAATCAAGATGGTGTGAATATTTAAAGTGGTCTATTTCTTGATTTTCAGTTCAGCTGATGAAATCATAATTTCCAGTGTTTTTTTTTTCTTAGGGAAGTGTGAGAGAGAAAGTGAAAGATACTAATGTTCTATTCACTTGGTAGAAATAAATTATAGCTTCTTTAACCCTGTTGATTCCACGGCTCTCAGGTAGAGTTGAAGTAATTACTTTTGGCTAGGTGGATTTTCATTAATAGTGAGAGAACGTGCAGAAATGGGGCTGGCTTGAGATGAACAATTCAGATAGTATGATCATGGCATGATGTCTGGCATGGGATGTTTTACTAAGCTTTCATCAGATTGGGTAGCTGCTGGTATGTTGCAGATAACACAGTGTATTTTGGGCTCCTATCAAAAGGAGCCTATCAAAATTTTTGAAAGAGAAGGTTGATTTATCCTACTTTTGACTGTATTTCCATCAGTAGTAGAATGGTTTTCAGATGCTGAATTCAGATTCTTGCTGTGCTCAATGAAGATATATTACTAAAGGTGAAAAGAATCAACAAAGAGAGGTATGATTTTTAAAATATTAGTTAAATGAATTAAGAAGCTCTACTCACATCCACAATGCTGTGTCATTTGGATCAGCCAAGGATCATCTCCAGCACTGCAAAATAGTTGACTTATTTAGTGAGCTACTATGGAGAGGTGAATGACTGATGAAAATTTGAAAATTGTGAACTCTTTGAAATGTATCTCATTTCCTGTGAAAAAAAATAGGGAAGTATACATCATTGGGATGAAGTGTCTTGAAGTAAGAATAAGGGACCGTAGAGAGAACTGGTTATCTAATACATATACACCATCAATAGGATAGGATGCATACTGTTCTTCTAGGTACAATATTACAGGATAAAAGTATAAAACATACAGAGCGAAAGGAAAGTTTTTTTGGCTGTCTTGGCAGCTTAAAAATTAAGTTATTGCAGTACTACTATATTTTAGTTCTGTGCTTCCCTCTTTATTTCTACATAGAATCACACGGAATGGTTGGGGTTGGAAGGGAC
>VWPW01001308.1:0-12750 GCA_013389825.1 Crypturellus undulatus | reverse complement strand
GGCCTTGTTGAATTTCATGAGGTTATTTGCCTCTTGGGAATGAAAAAAATGAGTATTCTGCTTTTTTATTTGCAGTTTTAATTGCAGGTCTCAATCTTGTTGCTGCTCTACAGCTTGATCTATCACAGAACCAACCATAATTAATTTCTAGCAGTCTTAACAGGGAGATGGGAAAATCAGCATGCATAGACACAAAGCTTTCAGCTTCTCAATAGAGCTGAAAGATTTCCAAGAAAACCTAACTCATTTGGCTTTTACAGCTACAGACAAAGCTAAGGTAGTTGGGATAACTAGTGGAATAGCTGTTAGGATGAGCCTGGTCCTTTGCTGTAGCTACAGCAAAACTCACCATATATAAACAGCAAGCCTCCCCTCAATAACTGTGAAAGGAGGAAGCCTCGAGGAGAGCTTAATTTTCGTGCTGTTGTTGCCCCTTTACTATTATTTTTTTCTAAGAACTTAAACTTATGATCCAAGTGGTAATGACAGAGAGTGAGCTTAGCAAAGACATATACATATGACTTCCTAGGTATACTGATACTTCAAAACTGTTAAAAATCTTTTTTTTTTCCTGGAGAAATCTTAGAAATGTAAATCAGATATAACTTCTTGTAATCTTTGCCTGAGTTTCTAGAAAGGCTGAAACAATTTTCAGAAAGATAAAGTGCTTTCCGATTGCTCTGTGTTGTTGATCAGCAAATATGCACTCCATAAAGCTAATGTCTATATAGAGAGATAGATAAATATATAGAAATACAAAGATGGAAGGTGATATGATATGATTTAGATCCTGGGTGAATCAAATGCACGGCAATATTGAAGATGTATTGAGCAGACCTTGTCTCCCAAATTTAGACACTGAAGCTGCAGAATATAGAGAGACTTGCCTTGAACTTGACAGTTCCAAAAGTTTGACTGTTCTTAATGACTTAAGTAGCATGAGGCTCAGTAGACATTGAAGGAAGAGTTAAATGGAAAGCCATCAAGCATAAAGAAATGTCTTTTGAGAAAGGATTTATAGAATGACTGAATAGATGGACGTTGGCTGATTCTAATTGCATATAAGGCAAAGGAAGGGGGGAAAGGGACTAACAATCAACAGTAATTTGCCTGATAATAGAAAATTAAAGAACTGGAGAGAGAAGCAGTAGCTTGCAAAATTCATGCAGATTTGGATCTGCTGTGTAATTAACCACAATAGTTAAACCAAATTTTTTTTTTAAATGAATGACATCAAATTAGACAAAGATTTCTGAACTATGCAGTAAAATGGCAAAGTTTGTATAAAAATGGTGGCTCAGATAACGGGAAGAAACTTTAAAAGCCAGCAAACTATGTATAAGCTGAACACTTAAAAATTTTGATATGATTAGACAAGCATCTGCAACTTTACAGACAGTGCAGGTTTTAGTGAGATAATGAAATGAAAATGATGTACAATATGTTTGCCTAGAACAAAACCACCATACAAACATATACATCAGGGATGAGTTTGAATGACAGTCAAGAAGTAAAAGAAGAATTGGAGTTTTGTGTCCTGAAAGTATCTCTAATTATGTACTGAAGGTAACACATATCAACATCTTATACGGGTTTGGATGGTGAATATGAACATTCAGCTCTTCTGATAACTGGGTTGACATCATCCTGTTGGGTAGGTGCATTCCTGTACAGTTTCTATTCCAACTGAGACAAAAAAATGTTGGAAGTGTGCTTTTTATTAGTATATATGCAAAGATCTAATTTACAGACAAGGAGTTAACTCAGGACTGTACAGAATTCCTGGACTTTGTAGAATACCTTGTATTAGTGTTCACTTTTAAGTATTTCATACTAGGACAGACAGTCCCAAGGGACCAGAAATAAATTCCAGATGAAATATATCCTTCCTTATTACAACAACTTTTAGAAATTACAACTACATAGACACATTTGTGCAATACTTCCCATTATCATGGCTGTAGTCCATTTAGTGTGAGCTATGAGAGCTGTGGATCAAGTTTTCGAGCATTGTGAAGCTGTGTATTGCAGAGACCAGATCAGGTCTTGAGGAGATCCTACATATTTAACAGAGGTCACAGAGAATGATTTTATTATTTTTTGTGAGTTAGAAACAAAAAGAGATATTGAGATTTCAAATAGTACAAGGTGTAACTGTAGTAGATAAAATAAATATTTTTTCCAGACCCTCTTTTCTGGAGAAAATGAAACCACTTCCCATTATGAACCAAAGGCTTTGGTTTGCCTATATTCATTCAAAACTGAGAGTTATTTAGTAGGAATAGAGATTGTGTTGACAATTGTTCCCTCCAGAGAAACATGAAACAGTGTGGAAGATTGTCAGTCCATCCCTGGTTATGCTTCTGCTATGCAAAAGTGTTGAAAGAAGTTACCTTGTAGACATTGCTGCCTGTTCGCTTCATTTTCTGAACTGGATTTTTCTGTCTAGTATTCCCTACAGGCAAATACTCCTTTTATCTTTAATGCAAGTACTATACGTCATGTTGATTCAGTTTTCTTTTAGGCCACTCTGATGATATGACTTTTGCTATTTAATGATTTTCTTTGAACAACACTTTTCACAGAATTGGTCACTACTAACTGAAAGTCACAAAATCACAGAAAGGTTGAAGATGGAAGTCAGGACCTTGGGAGATCATCTAGTCTGGCCTCCCTGCTAGAGCAGGGTCACCTGGAGCATGTTGTGTCTAGGCAGGTTGTGAACATTGCCAGAGAAGGAAACTCCACAACTTCTCTGGGCAACCTGTTCCAGTGCTCTGTCACCCTCAGGATTATTACACTGCAGTTGGGATTGTGCTTATCCCCTCCTTTCTGATTATCATCTTCTGTAGAAGTCTGATGGATAATTAAGGATTTGACCTTCTATTCTTCTGCATTGGTCTCACATATTTTCACCCCTAAAATTTAGCAGAACTCTACCTCTCATTCTCATTTTTGATGGAATGGGGAAAGAAACAACTAAAACAATTTCAAACTAATTATCTGTCATAACTGTATGGTAACCTCCATTCATCTATCTAAAATATGTGTATCATCAATCTTATGTATCACAAGTCTAAACATCAACCTATTTTTCTATATAGCCCTTTATTATTTTTGTGTGGGAAATGATCTTTCTGATTTCAATTACTTCTTTACCATTCATGATTTTAAAGGTATCCACTATCAGTTGTACTCCTCCTACCTTTTATGTCTTCTCATCTGAAAAGTATTAAAGAGGTCCTATCATCCTTCTCTGCCCTGTCTGTAACTTCTTGTCCTAGAAGTGCCTTATACTCCACACACTCCATAGCTATTACTTTCTTGCTGGTAACAATGAAAAATATTCTAAACATGGCAATGATGGCTTAGGAAAGAGGATCTGTAGAAAAATATTCAAAATGTTTCAAAAGAGTCTGTTGCCCTGTCCTGACTGTGGGCCACTTTTTCCCACAGGCAGACCTTTTCCTGTTTTTTTAGGAAATAGTTGAAGACCTTGAAAAAAAGGGCCATAAACTCAATCTATATGTGGTTAATCTGGATGCATAATCAAAAATTAAACATTTCAGTTCAGTGGAGTCTAATACAAAGACAACAATATATATTTCCATGTTTAGTAAACTAATTGCTCATTACTTTCAAATGGTAGCTGGATCATTCTGGGTATTGAATTGGTCCACTTATTTTGTTCCCAGCCATATCCCTCTTCCTTTATTGCAAAGTCAAAATTATTTCAGTCAAGTGTGGACTATGCTAGTTGTCCATCTCTGTGGGAAGTGAAAGGTCTAACATATATATGTTCTGTTCCTTTTGCTATTTACTGTTCCTCTTCTAAATCCACAGCTACCCTACCTACCTTCAAAGAAAGTAGAGAAAAAAATCCAGAAAGCGTATTGAAGGATTTCTGCAGGACACTTAAACCAGTCTCCTCTGGCTCATTTGCAAAAAGATTTTTTAATTTAAAACAGAGGGATGGCATATCCCTTCCTCAGAGAAAACCTGCAACTGCTAATGTTGCTCCAGGAGTGACTTAGGAGAAGAAGCCTCAGATGGATTAGAGATGAAGGTTAAATTCTAAGGTGCTAAACTGTTATAAAGGTGAAGGTAGATAGAGAAAAAAAATCAGTACACCAAGTCTGTAATATCTTTTCTCCTCACTAACTCCATAAGTTATAGATTCCTAGAAGAACAAATGCTCTGATGAAATAAAGCAGAACTGTTTCCCTTCTGAGATGCTAACAGGGAGTATATTAGGAGCTGCTGTGACAAGATATTAAAGCAAAGGCAAATGCACATCTCTATGAGTTGTTAAGGTCCTTCCAGATAAAACACAAATTTTAATTGAATACCTTAAGAAAATGAGTGATAGAGCAATATATTTGACTTTTAAGAGCCAGATAACTTCTTTAGCATATTTTATCATTCCTTCTCCTCTGTAAGATTTCTCACATATTTAATAGCCTAGTTGTAAATCTGGTGTAAAATCTGCCTACCTCCAGTTATGTCAACCTGGCTAAGCAGGTAATATTTGGCCCAGCACTTTGTTCATGCATGCGCACAAGGTCAAACTTACATGGGAGTGAAGTCATCAGGTAAGATCATGACAGAGGATGCAGCAGGACAAAGGCCTCCACAGAAGTTCCATGAGCTTTAATGGTTCTGTTTAAAACTTGCTCCTTTCCAGACAGATTATCTGGCAGATAGGACTGCTGCTGTGATAACACATAAATTTCCCAGAAGCAACAAAGAAAGATTATGCCTTCAAACATTGAAAAAAAAAAACACAAAACAAAACAAACAAAAAAACAGTTATACTGTTTCAGAAAAAAGGGTATCTTCATTAGTAAAATACTACTAAGTTACTAGCAGGTAAGATAGATAGATGCAGGTTATCCTCTTGAATATAGATACTATAAGTTAAATATTCAAGTTTGAATTAGACACTGCTCAAAATTATGATCTCAGTACTTTGGTATCCAGCTTTTCCTTTTTTCTCACTTTCCTCAAAAACTCTTGTCTTTCCTTCGTATTACTTGTTTTAATGCTTGGAACTTCCTCTTTCTGTATCCCTCCATGTTGAAGAGTCACTGACTACGTTTCCAGAGCCAAAATGCTCCCTTTCCCTTCACCCATGATGTTTTGAGATGTGCCATCTACATTGTGCTTGAGTATATGCTTGAGTATAAGGACAATTCCTCTTTGTTTCAGTCTTTCAAAAAGAGCAATTCTATGTGTGCATCTGTAGAATGATACAAACAACCATTTGATTTCACGTGTCCTGTCAGAAATCACTGTCTGCTCTGGGTGCTTATTTTAAGGGTCCTGATATACCTCTTGATAGCAAGGGAAAATTATTGAGGATCCTAACACACTGTGAGATGGAATTGGGGAGAAGATAAACCAGTCTGGTCTGTCACTATTTACATTACCACTAACTTGCATAGAAACAGAGTAGTTTTTACAGAACTTCAAAGACTGAAAAAAAGCCTGAAATAAAGTCACATGTAAAAAAATATTTGAAAATATAGGAATTAAAATAGTAATTGTAAAGGGACTTGAACAAGTCATCCAATACATTTCCATGCAAACTTAACTTCCTAACCGTCTAAATCACTTTTAAAAATATGTCTTTTCCTCTTATTGGACTGTCCTTTTAGACACAGAGAGCTAAGAAACGTATCAGCATTCCAGGCAGTTTCCTGGAACAGTGACAAGCAAAGTATAATAAAACTGAGATTTGCTCCTTATTTAGACTGGTACCTCTACAGTTTATCTCTGTTCAAAGAGGATAAGTCTCCAACTTCTTGCTCCTATCGATAGTGAGATCTCATGTATAGACTCATTGTAAGCCTGTTGCAGTTATTTTTTTATGCTCTTTTGCATGATGGAAGCAGTTTTGCATGAAGGTATGATGTGTATAAGCAAAAGTATAGATGAGATCATAGGTTCATACCCATAACCAAGTTGCTACAGTTTAACATATTAAATCACATCATAACTCTGCTCATGTAAGTCCTCAGCAAAGGTAAGATAATAAAAGGTCTTTAAGATAATGTTTGTTATAACTCATCTGTTGCAGACTCATAATCATAGAATCATAGAGTGCCTAAGGTTGGAAGGGACCTCTAGAGGTCATCTAGTCCAACCCCCCTGCACACGCAGGGCCACCTAGAGCACGTGGCACAGGACCGCATCCAAGCGGGTCTTGAAGATCTCCAGAGAAAGAGACTCCACAACCTCTCTGGGCAGCCTGTTCCAGGGCTCTGTCACCCTCACTGTCAGGAAATTTTTCCTTAAGTTCCTGTGGAACTTTTGATGCTTCAGTTTGTGGCCATTGCCTCTGGTTCTGTCAGTGGCCACCAGTGAAAAGAGGCCAGCCCCATCCTCCTCACTGCCTCCCTTGAGGTACTTGTACACACTGATTAGATCCCCTCTCAGCCTTCTCTTCTCCAGGCTGAACAGGCCCAGCTCCCTCAGCCTCTCCTCACAGGACAGATGTTCCAGGCCCCTGATCATCCTTGTGGCCCTGCACTGGACCCTCTCCAGCAGCTCCACATCCCTCTTGTACTGTGGGGCCCAGAACTGGACACAGTACTCCAGGTGTGTCCTCACCAGGGCTGAGTAGAGGGGCAGGATCACCTCCCTCGACCTGCTGGAGATGCTCCTCTTAATGCACCCCAGGATGCCATTGGCCTTCTTGGCCACGAGGGCACGCTGCTGCCTCATGGTCAACCTGTCGTCCACCATGATGCCCAGGTCCTTCTCTGCAGAGCTACTTTCCAGAAGGTCAATCCCCAGCCTGTACTGGTGTCTGGGGTTATTTCTCCCCAGGTGCAGGACCGTGCACTTGGCCTTGTTGAATTTCATGAGGTTTCTCACCGCCCAGTTGTCTAGTCTGTCCAGGTCCCTCTGGATGGCAGCGCAGCCCTCTGGGAATGTGCACAGGGAACGCTACTGAATCTCAGCTGATGCCCAATTACCTGATGGGCTGCAGGAACTTGACTGAGTTTGCTCCCTGCAAGTGGCAAAGGTATCATCAAAGCAAATTTTCTATGCAAAACAAGCAGCCTCACAGAACAGAATTTGATTGAAAATGACTTAGTAGTCCTCATGTCAGTCAGAAGTATAATAATGTTAAAATATAAATTATGTTACCAGTATTGCCAGTGAATGGTCTTGCCAATGACTTAAAAAACGTATTTCCCCAACACTCCTTTTTAAGCTTAAAATTCCAGTCTAAACTTAAGCAATTCAATTGAGGAACTTAACTATTATAAAGTCAGAAAAATAGTGCTATGCTGTTCTACTTCAGTAGAATCTTGATTTCAGGCCATCAGTTATGATAATAAAATAAATAATAACAAAGGTTTCAGTAAGCAGAAGTTTCAGACTCTAATACACATTTAAGTTTATTGATTACACTGGTTTATGTGATAATAAAAGTACAAACATATGCACACACCTTTTGCAAATAAGAAAAAATTTGTCTTAGGCTATCTCCTTCTTTGTGCTTTCACAACAATTCAAAAGTCATAATAGATAATGGGAAAACAAAGCATTTGCATTTCATGCATGACCTTGGAAAAGTTGCCAGATTTGTCTTTGCTGCATTTTTAGAACTGGGTAGGAAACATTCCAAATTCTGTGAGATTCTAGAATTTTTGGTGGAATGAAAGAGAAAAGACTTGACTTTGATTTAGCTATTAATCATTTGAATTTTAACCACTACTAAGGGCTTAAATCTGTATTATTGCAAGCATAAGTTCTTATCTAAAAAGTTATTTTGAAACCCCAATGTATTTTTTATATTTCAGAAAGCTGATTTTGAATTTCAATATTACTATATAGATATTATATGCAATATATGTATTATAGATGTTATATATATGTATATATAAATGTAATATATGTAAGTACGTATATGTAAGTAAGTTTTAACATCTGAGTGTTCTTTCTGATGAGAAAGTGAGAAACTTTCATTGACAAGAGACTGATCATTCTCTACCTATAAAATGGGGATAACCCTAGTTTTCTTTTCTTTTTGAAGTTTCTCCTTGTGAGCTTTGAAAGAGAGAAATACGAAATGTAGGTATGTATGTGTTTCATTTTTTGTATTGTAGGCAGTTCTTCCGTCATTCCAAGATCCAGGTCTATGGCAAATGTGACATACATTCCCAGAAGTCATCCATGGGGAGATACCTGCTGGCACATACCCTGGACCAGAGCAGTGGGTGGACCTGGCACAGGCACCGCCTCCATCCCGCTGTCATTCCAGTGTGTCTCAGTGGGTATCTCTTCTTGTTCTCAGCCTGAGGGAACTTCCCTCTCTTTATCCAGATCAGGTGCCACTGCTGTATAGATGCAGGCACCTTCCAAAAGAGCTTAAGAATAAAATTCAGCTACCCTCAACAGGTCATATTCCCATGTCAGGAACTGACTCTCCATAAAGTCAAAGGAAAAATGGACTACCTACTCCAGAGATGTAATCCAGGTATTACAATTACTTCTTTCTACTCCACAGATGCATGCAGACCCATTTTTCCAGCAGCTAGCTTGAACACAGGTCCAGTGGTGCCTACCTAAGTTACGGCCCATTTAGTGGGTCTGATGGTCCATAAGGTGTTTTGAGTCTGTGTAATATAGTGCAAATCTGACAGAAGAGTCCATTGCACACTCCTCCTCTCTTCCAGAGCAGACTTTATCTATTGTAGTGTAGACCAAATACAGTAACATTTATGCACCTCTAGTCATGACTGACAAACTTCTGCCAGAGAGTAAAGTACTGGGCAAGTGATGCTTTCTATCCGTGTTTATTTTTTTCTTTTTTCTTTTTTTCCCCCCTTCATTAATCAATGAACTCAAGCAGGTAGTAGAAACTGAGACTTTGTTTATAGGAAAACTTTTGAGATTTATTTTGGTCATTTGTAAGTAGTGCTGACATCTGAGCTCTGAAAGAGAAAGAAATGGAAAATGGTCTGATGTGCTTTTTCTGCGTGTGTGATGAGTCAAAATGTCCCTTCCTTAACAGAGGCTCTACAAACAAGAAAAGTGACAGGATCCCCCTATTTATGATGCCTGTTGTGCATCTGTGTGAAAATAAATAGATTATTCCATACAAATTCCAAATAAAATATATGGCTAAAGTAAATTTTACTTATGGATATTGATTGTATTGACTGAAGCCTCCTCCTTACAAATTCCCTTGTTTGTATAACAGAAGTGTTATCACTTGGCTGAAAAAAAGATGTGTATAATGAATTCAGGCATTGCATATTTTACTTAACAGTGATCGGAAAAGCTTTTATTCTTCAGAGATTTGTGTTCTGATTCCCAATACAGGTGTGGGAGGAGTTACTTTTTTGTTGTTTTTTTCTTTATTTTCTTTTTTTTTCCTTGTAAGACTTAATGTAGTGCTGGGTTGATTCTACAGGTCTGCCTGTGTTTTGCACTGAAAACAAACTGCAATACTAAAAGCAGCACCATGATCGAAATCCTGTTCCTGTGTCTTAGAAGTCTGCAGAAATTTTATTTCTGATTTTAACAAGGCTAAAGTTGCTAAGAGCAATTTTCCTTTTTTGAGAACTGTGCTAAGTAATGATTGTCTTGTGCAGAAATAATGATGTAGAGGTGCAAAATAAAGTGCAGAAATAAAATAAAATAAAACCCAAAATGGTTTTGGCTGCATCCTCACACTGAATTATTCCCATTTTACTCAAATTAGGTGATGCTATGATATTTATTTTTTGTCTCTAGCTGGCAATCACCAGTATTTATCACACTTAAGGTTATATATTTCCTCACCACTAGGACCCACCCTAGGTTATATAGTTCCTCACAACAGAGGACCCATTAGAAGCATAATCATGCAAAAACACTGATGGGCATTTAAGACCTTCAGCACCTCTATGGCTGCCTGTCTTGCCCTATCCTGACTCCACACGAAACCTATTCCTTACTCAGATCCTTAGTTTGTCACCTGAAGATAGGTGGAATTAATCTGGACCATGTACCGAGTAAATCTTCAGAGTGAGGGCATCAGCAAAGGCCTAGCAAATATAACATGAGTGAGAGAGAGAAGGAGCAGAAGAAACTTTAGTAAGATTGTGAGAGGCTCAAAGTCAGCTTGGAGATTATGCTCAGTGGGTGCAACATTAATGTCACTAGTGCAACAGGTACAACACCTGAGTCACCATGAGGCTCTGCCTGCAGAGAGCAAATTTTCAGAAGAGCCAATTTAAGTGGTCATAGAAACTCTGCATATGCCATAGAAAAGAAAAGAAAAGAAACCATAGAAAAGAAAAGAAAAGAAAAGAAAAGAAAAGAAAAGAAAAGAAAAGAAAAGAAAAGAAAAGAAAAGAAAAGAAAAGAAAAGAAAAGAAAAGAAAAGAAAAGAAAAGAAAAAGCATCTAACAACACTTCAAAGACAAGTTCATTTAGTCACAACTTAATATATGTTGATGATAATGATATACGTTGTGCTCACTGTCAGTGGAGATCAAAGCTGAGGTGGTGGTGGAGCTTTACTGGAAAGTTTTAAGTTTTAATAAGTTTATCTTATTTATGATTCTTTGAGTCTTAATTTTTTGGTTTAAGTGGGATCTTTTAGCAATAACAATGACCAAAGTGTGGTATTTCCAATTACACTGATACCCGGGTTCAAACTTTATTGCAACCTGCTTTGTCTGCAGTTTATAATATCCAACAGCACCCAAGTTTCAGGATCCTTCTGTCCTCTGTGCACTATATACAATACAAAGAAAGAAAACTCTCTGATACATTTTATGACCTACAGAGACAATACAAAAGACTGGTCGTCTCTACAGCCCTGTAGCTGATGGGTGGGCATAGGAGCAGTTTTATGCATAAATCCCTATCATCTCCCAGGCACCTAAAAGTCTCACAATCTGCTGGTAACACACCTGGGCAGACATGAGAGGGACACAAGTCACTGAATGAAGACCAGTGTGCAAATCTGCTTATAATGCAGTTCTCTCTGAGGCCATATGAATATATATGTACAAACATATAATGCAAAGCATAGAAGTGGCATTCTTTATGGAAAGTTCATTTTATCTTCAAGAACACTTCGAGCCTGTCTTCATCAAACAGATTAATTTTTATTCTGTTGCCTAGTGGGAGTCTAACACACCAAAAAAGTAATAAAGTTAATCAGTATCCAAAATCTTTGACAGAATCAACAAAATAAACCCAAGTCCCTTGAATTACTCTTTTGCTGTTGCAAAATGAATTATTTTACTTCTGTGCATGGCAGCTTGGTAACAGCAAGGCTGGTTTTGACATCTGAAAACCCTGACTTGAAACCCAGAGTGTTTCAAAGCACCATTATAGACAGCTCAGACACATGCCATGGGCAGGTACCTAATCATTCCTTGCCTTAGTTTACTGATCTGCAAAATGGGAACACACCAAATCTGGCCCTAATTCAAGGAAAAATACTGTCAACTCCATTGACTGCATAAAAGCTTAAGGATTTGGCCCTCTGCTGACAGGCAGTAAGTTGGAGCGCAAATGTTCTACATGTGCTATTTGACCTCTACAGTTGAGGATTTAAAACTTTAATTATAGGAATGAGGAGATGAGAACAGATTCTGAGTTAGCTACTTTTTTTGAATAGATATTCAGACTCCAGGGGGAATAGTGATTTGCAGGCTCATTGAGGGAGAAAAAGGATGTCCTTTCTTTCCTAGGTGTACAGGGGGGAGGAACAAAAGGGGGCCTTGATACTGTTCCACTAAAATAAATCACTTCTCAATTTAGCCAAGAATTAGTATCAGAATATTTGATAACTGAAACTTTACCAACAAGAGCAAATCAGGGAGGACATTTGACTACACAGGGCCAGATCCTGCTAAAACTCCCTCAAAAGTGTCTTACTGAACTCAGGAGCAAATCAGTATTCAGGAAGCTACCTGGATAACGCTGTTATACAGGGTGGTCAGTATAAGCGAGGGCTCTGGTGCTGCTTTGTTCTGGGCAGATTTAGCAGTGGGCAAATTACAGAGATACTAATGATACAGCCTGACCTCCAGCTGCCATTGAAATCAGTGGAAAAAAAAATCCTTTTGACTTCAGCCATGACATGACAGGATATTCAGGGGTAATTAATTAACTACTTTCCAGATAATATTTTGACATACTCATATATACGATTCTTGTAACAGCAAAGTGATGGCGTAAGCTGGAGACCACCCCTTCCTGTTTAGAGGACTATCATTCATGAACAGCAAAATACAATCACTATAATTTAGTAAATCTCCTCGTTTCCTTCCATTAGGCCTGAGAGATATTTGGGGGATTTAAACTGTCTAATCAACAACTGAAGCAGTAGTTTGGGAACTGGGCAGTGAATGAAACTAATAACAAATTTACTGGATGGGTCTATCTGGAAGCAAAATCTGGAATAAACATGCTGAAGTAGCACTCAAACATTTTGCTGCAAAATTATTGAAAAAAAAGGTTTCTCAACCAGTAGGATATTTGATTTTGATTTTATTTTGTAACTGAAGTACATCAGTACAAAGAATACAGATTTTAAAATGCAGGAAAAATACTCCCATCGCAACCAGAATACAGGGATAGAAACACAGAGTCCGTCTTCCGTGTGTTCTTTTTTTTCCAGTGATATTGGAAGAAAATGTATGCTGAGTTCCACAAAGCAATTCCCTCCTCATTACTGTCCTAACTATACTTCTCAAGTTAGGTCACTAGTATTTATATGCATGTGTTTCT
>VWPW01001306.1:0-30989 GCA_013389825.1 Crypturellus undulatus | reverse complement strand
CTTTTTCTTTTTTTTCTTTTTAAAGCCTCACATAAAGCGCTGGCCGGATTTACCAGGAGCCTCCTCTGTGCACGCATGAGTTATACACACACTAAGTGTCCCGTCATCATGAATTCTGCCAGCGTGCTCTTTTTAACGGCGCTGATCATAGGGAATTCATTTGGTCTTCATATAGCTGTCACCTGTATTACCAGAGTGATTTCATTCTAATTTAGCATTACTTAATGGTGAAGATAAAGTTAAGTGTTAGCCATGTGGGTCTCCTCTTGGCTCCTCTCTCTCTCTGACACAGCAAGAGTGCATCTGCAGGGCATTTTATGACCAATAATTCAAAAAGAGCAAGGAAAAGAAGAGCAGCAAATACCAACTGTTGTCAATCATCCGCAGTCTTTCAGCTTAAATGGTTATACCTGGAGCTCTGATCATCCCTCCAGTCCATCTCTGATGCTCGTGTTTGTTTGGAGCTCTCTAGGCAGTGCAACCTAGGAAAAAAAAAACACAAAAGAGGGTTTTTTAAAGGCTTGGCCTTAGGAAACCTGCTGCAGATACCCACAGCCATGCAGAGAGGGGACGGAGCATCGTACCTTAATGACTGTGGTCCAGGCTGCAGGGACAGGGTCCCCCTCGAGCCAGTACATGAAAATAATGTGGGAAACAGAGCATTTTTGTAGCACCAGGTATAGATCCATGAGTGATTTATTTTCCCAAGCCCCTGGATACCCCCCTGCCTTTCCACCCTGCTCAGGGGTAATCATTCTGCACCTATCACTACCTTGTTTAAACTGCAGATGAAAAGCTACAGAAGCACAACTTAATTGAACCCTGTATTGTGTTATTCCAAATGCCGCCGACCTCACTCGCAGTCCATTATCAGAGGTTTCTGCTGAATGCTTTAATTAAAGACAATAAGGCTAATAAAAAGACATCATTTTCCCGTCTCCAGCACTGCTGGAGAGTTGGGCTTGATGAGATTGTTTCCTGCTAATGCTCTGCTGTTGTTGTTGGTTTTTAAAATCTTTTTCTCCCCGCGGTTTGCAAATACTGTACAGTGAGAAAACTATTAAGAACAAACAAAAGAAAAAGTTTCTAACATATGTGCTAATATTTGATGAGTGAAGCCCCTCTTCCAAATGATCCCTGATGCCTTATCCTAACCTTGGCTGCTGTTCAGTCATGGTCCAAAGCGAAGTTTCCTTGCACAGGGACCCGGGAAGTGACTTTAGGAGCATCCTTCCCCATCCCTGGTGCTATATTAGTATTATATATAATTATTATATTATATAATATAATATATATATATAATATATTATAGATATTATTAATATATAATTAGTATATAATTAGCATATAATTATTATATAATTAGTATTATTAATACTCATAGTATTAATGACACTGAACAGCCAGCATTTGCAGGGTCAATTAAGGCAGCTGAGTTGGGTAACCTCAACTCACCAGTTTTGGCTCCAGGAGGTAGAAGAAAGGGAGGACAAGGGCATCAGCGAGCATCACCATGAGGAAGGAAGGATGGGTAGTTGATGGGTACCCAAAATTCTGGGAGGACTCGTCTGAGAGGGGACTGATGTGCTAGGGGATGCTCTGGTTGGTCCTCATAGAGGAGATCCTGGTGGAACATCCCTAACTCCACCAGGATTGTCTCTACCCCCAGATGCACCATCACCCCTCTACATCCCTAGTGCCCCAAACACCTTCAAGGACTTGAGCTCGTGCATTCCTTGGTGCCTGTGGACCAGCATAACCACAGGGTTGGAGGAGACACAGAAAAAGGAATGGGAAGTCAGTTTGTGCTTATGGAAAGGTTGCATTTCTCAAAATGGGCACATGCACCCCCTAATAACCAGCCTGAACCAAAAAACTGCTTTTACACCAGTCACAAAACAGTTAAAACTCTGCTAACGATCCAGGACATATTTGAACAAGAGACCTAATGGCAATTGGCATTATAAGCCTGCTGTGAATAAGCCAGACCATGCAGCCCTACTGTGATTAAAAACTCCTTCTTGGACAACGGAACGAGCAGACAGACGCTGAGTAAGTGAACTTTGGCCCTGCAAGGAGGAGAGCAAAGCGCTAACCACTGAGCCAGCCCCGTTTGCCAAGACTTTTATAGGGAAGGAACTTTTACAATTAAATACAGCAAAAGGTTTGCTCCACTTTGAGCCTCTGAACACGGGTTAAAAGAGGCAGAGTTGAACGTGGAAGCCAAGTTTAAAAAGGAAAAAAAGAAAGAAAGGAAAACTCTCGATCTGAAGGTTGCAGGCTCAAAGGAGCTAGAAACCCTATCAAGTGCCTGAATGGAAACAGCAAGAGGTGGGCAAAGACCACAACTCCTCCCCGGGTAAAGGATGAAGCCGTAATGTGAAGACTGACCTAGTTACATATTTCTTTTCCTCTCCCTGCTGCAGTTGCCAGGCTGGGGTGCTGCAAAGCAAATTCCAAGTGAAGTTTCTTCCATCCAATCAGTTCGAGCACGGGGATTTTTCCCTTGGCTGCCAGGGCCCTTTTAGGAACTGCCCTTTACCACTATCAAGGCAGCAAGGAGGGGAGCCCTAATCAATACCATCATATACATGGATTTCATATGAGAAGTGCAGCCAAAAGCCATTGCATCAGCTGCGAGTCCTCTGAAAACCTCTTTTTACACTTGGACACCGTCTCCCAAACTCCCACCCCAAAAGCCATGCCTGGATTCCCCTCCACACGGCAGAGCTTATGGCACACAGGTCATCTAGCAGGCTAAGCTGGCACAAAAATCCCACAGATCCCATTGGAGCCGCAGTCGGCAGCCAGAACCTCCAGGCAAAAATGTCCTTGTGTTTCCCAGTCCCTTCTGAACTCCATAGAGCCAAGGAAACCTATGACCTGGTCAATCCCTGGAGTCTAGTAGGTTTGAAGAACCTGATATCTGGATTCCTTCCCACTCCAGACCTCTGCAGCATTAATACTACTGCCTTTTTGAAGAGACTGACAATCTTAAACCATCTCCCAGCAAACTGGGATGGGGAAATCTTCCTCTCGATGAGCAATTAGATAAAGGAGCAGCTGCCAGGAGAAGCAAAAGAAACTATCAAGGGAAACATTTAAGATGAGCAAACCCTTCGGGGAAGACCGTATTTTGGAAGAATCAATGTTAAATGTAGGTGCTTTAATGACTTACGAGGAGGCTCTAGTCTATAACTTCTAATTAGAACTGAAGGGAAAAGAACACCAGAAGTTTCTGAACTTTCCACCGTGAACTTTCCATAGTCTCAAGAATATTTGACATGCATGTCTTGGCATCAGTGAAAAAGCACCTTGATGGGGAGAACTTGGCTGTTTGCATGGAGATTCACTCTGTCGGTCACAACTACCCCCTTCCCGCTGAAACAGGGGCTCTCCAGGANTGAGCAAACCCTTCGGGGAAGACCGTATTTTGGAAGAATCAATGTTAAATGTAGGTGCTTTAATGACTTACGAGGAGGCTCTAGTCTATAACTTCTAATTAGAACTGAAGGGAAAAGAACACCAGAAGTTTCTGAACTTTCCACCGTGAACTTTCCATAGTCTCAAGAATATTTGACATGCATGTCTTGCATGGGGAGAACTCGGGTGTTTGCATGGAGATTCTCTCTGTCGGTCACAATTACCCACTTCCAGCTGAAATGGGGGTTCTCCAGGAGAGAAGTGGCTCAGATGTTGAGCAGGATGTTAAGTAGATATGAAGTTGGGCGGAATCCAACTTGCAGACCGTCACTATGAGCCCGTTTTTCAGTATCACTGCCCCACTTGGAGCACTGATCTCCCTTACCTACATTTTCAGAAGGGGGTGAGAGAGGAGATAGCCTGAATATTGTGGGTTCCTCTCACCCACCAAACTGGCTGAGATGACCCTGGCTCACACAGACTGGTGAAGATTTCTCCAATGCACCAAATTAGCACTGCTTTTGCAGACATATTTCCCTCACGTCGCAGCAGTTCTGATGTATCTGCACTACAGGAGGCCTTTGAAAATGCAAAGTCTCAGTCTAACCCCTTCTCCCTTTCCTTGCCTTTCTGAGTGGCTTTGCAGACCAGGGTGTTTAGAGATAGAGCAGCAATTCCAACTTCCAGAGATGCCAGGACTAAGAAGAGCCAAGACCCAAAGATGAATCCTCAGGAGAGGACGAGCGTTTGCTTTCCACAGGCAACTCTTCTCTTCCAACCCTGGTGCATTCACTTAAGTTCACACTTCTAAATCTACAAAGTTACATCTGCAAAGAAAGCAAAATTATTAGTGACAACTCCAGTACTAAGGATTCCCCGAGGCCTTTTTAGCCACATTCCTGCCCACAGAGCCAGTCAACAGGGCAGTAACACGTAACCGAGGTGGCATCCCATGAGGGCAACGCGGCTGCAAGAGGAGCCACTTGGGCTGTTGGGACAGTGACAGTCACACAGCTGGGGCCAGCACAATGGGGCTGTCACTCTCGTCAAGCCGGCGGCTAATTAGGGAGCTCCTCTTCAAACACAGCTGCCGGCGCTATCCCAAAGTCGCCANAAAGCAAAATTATTAGTGACAACTCCAGTACTAAGGATTCCCCGAGGCCTTTTTAGCCACATTCCTGCCCACAGAGCCAGTCAACAGGGCAGTAACACGTAACCGAGGTGGAATCCCATGAGGGCAACGCGGCTGCAAGAGGAGCCACTTGGGCTTGCAAAGGGAGTCGGGACGGTGACAGCCACACAGCTGGGGCCACCACAATGGGACTGTCACTCTTGCCAAGCCGGCGGCTAATTAGGGAGCTCTTCTTCAAACACAGCTGCCGGCGCTATCTCGAAGTCGCCACGTGCTCGCTCGGAATGATGAGCGCTGTGGCCACATGGATGGAAGAAAATCAGCCCCTTCCCTCACTGATGTCCTAGACCAACTTCGGAGGCAGCAAGAACAGCAGGGNAATGGGACTGTCACTCTTGCCAAGCCGGCGGCTAATTAGGGAGCTCTTCTTCAAACACAGCTGCCGGCGCTATCTCGAAGTCGCCACGTGCTCGCTCGGAATGATGAGTGCTGTGGCCACACGGATGGAAGAAAATCAGCCCCTTCCCTCACCGCTCTCCTCAACGAAGGCTTCGGAGGCAGCAAGGACAGCAGGGAGATCATTAGGGGCCACTTTCCATCCTTCCCAACCCGCGTTTATCACCAGTATCTTCAGCAGAAAAAAAAAAATTGGGTCAATGTGGATGCATCCTCAAAGCTAAAACTAGTACATATATGAATAAACTCTGGAGTCATCATTGCATGAAACTGGGTGTTTCTAAGAACTGGCTCTTTTGCCAGAGCTGCGCAAACACAGTGCTAGGTGACTCCACGATTCAATAAGTGAACGAATCGATTTTAAAAAGATGAAAAAAAGATGACTCAGGAGCAGAGATTTGAGGCAAATTTCCTGTTTAGGGAGCAGGGAAATGCAGAGAGAGAGGAAGCAAAGTAACCAACATTTAAAGCGAAAGGCAGCAAGAAGTAAGTCATCCAATCCTGAGTAAATTTTGTTTCATCCAAACTACTAACTCTCCCCGCCTTTTTTTTTCTTTTTTTTCTTCTTTTTCAGAAGGATTAATCAATTCTTCCAGCCTTTCTGAACCTCTTCCCCATTCCTCCCACAAGCAATACTCAATGACTCAAATTAATAAGCAGTTTCCATCCTCCTGCAATCCCACTATTTGGGGGAATCTCTATGTTCACCACATCTATTTTATCCATCCCTGCAAGAATGGAACATTTCTGATCTCTTCATTCCCTTCTGTTCATCTCTGTCCCTTCTGCCTCCTTCCCCTCAGGACTCATCCTCAGCATCTTCCCCATCTTACAAATCCTTTTGCATCGGGACCATCTCTACATTCTGACCAGCTTCCTGGTTATTTTTTATTTTCGTTTGTATAAATGCAATAAATAATGCAAATGAACTTAATTAGTCTGCTAACGTGTCCCATATGCTCTGTGGCAGGGAGAGCTTTAATTACATCTGCACTAGACATACCGAGGAGCCCCAGTTCCCTGGGGCCTGACACAGCACCCGTGAGAAAGAAGGTACCACCAGAATCTTTGCATTGCCAAAACATCAGGGTTTTGGTGCTAAAACACCTCTGGTTTCTTCCCTGCACACATATCCACAATTACCAGTAAGGCTGGAGTGAAGGAAAAGCTCTGCCCTCTAAGAGAGAGCAATCCTCCCCCTTACAGAGTGCTGACCAGCATCATTAATGCATTAATCACTAATTAACGGTTGTTAATAATCAGAACGCCCCGCCACACCACTGCTCATTTGTGCAGCATCTGAGAGACATCGCCCCTCAGCAAGGGAGTGGAAGGCAAAACCTATTCCCGGGTGACCTTCCTTTTTCCAGCACATCCGTACCCGATCAGTTGGCTTTTTCCCTTCTTTTCCCACCCTATTTTACTTTTCATTTTCACAGCTGCCTCTGCAATTGGTAATTTCATAGCCGTCAGGTGCTGCTTAGGTGGCAGATAGTCAAAAACATTTTGGGGCACAATACATCAGGCAGTAGACAAGGAGCAGGCAGGAATTTGTTTGACATGACAGCGTTATGCAAAGTTACTTGCGGTACCCAAGCTCCTTTATGCAACTGGATTGTATTTTCTGGAGAGAGAAATCCTTTTTTTTAGGCAGAGGAGGGCTGGAGGCAGGGGAAATCCTTTCATTCAGGATCATGTTTAAGTGTGAGAGCAGAATATCTATTGTAGTCCATATACTTTTAATGTGGTTTGTGGCTTATATGATCTGGACTGTAATTTGTTCCACATCTCCTACTGCCTCGAATTTGATGGAGCCACATCTGAAATGTGATAGTCTGCTTTGCTGACTGCCTTGTGGTGAACCATCTCCTACCAGCTATGGGTAATATCTTGAACAAGGGCCGTTATTTGTTTATAACAAAGTCTTCAGGCAGAGGGGCAATTTCCAAGGATATTGTGGCTTGATATATTAAACAGATGACTTTGAAGAGCGTTTTCCAAACTGGGGGGTACACACGTGCGTGCACACACAGCTTGTTTGCTCAACTCCCTGTGCTTCCTCCATGGAAGATCCAGATGTAGGGCCTGTTTAGGAGCATGGTTTTCCCTGGGAGCCCCTCATGGATGAGCCCAGGCTTTGTGGATTGCTTCAGCCCCCCACATACACGTGCTGCACCAGCCCACACGCTCCACAGCTCAACNAAAGTCTTCAGGCAGAGGGGCAATTTCCAAGGATATTGTGGCTTGATATATTAAACAGATGACTTTGAAGAGCGTTTTCCAAACTGGGGGGTACACACGTGCGTGCACACACAGCTTGTTTGCTCAACTCCCTGTGCTTCCTCCATGGAAGATCCAGATGTAGGGTCTGTTTAGGAGTATGGTTTTCCCTGGGAGCCCCGGCTTTGTGGATTGCTTCAGCCCCTCACATACACGTGCTGCACCAGCCCACATGCTCCGCAGCTCAACCATTGCATGGGGACACTCATGACCAGCTTGCTCATGCTTGGCAACCCAACCATGGGCCGTGCTGCATTCAAAAGTCAACCTCAAAGGGGTGTTTTTAGACAAACCCAACCAACGAGTTCAATGCAGACTTAGGAAACAGCTGTAGAAACACGTGCAAGTCATGCAGAGCTCCGGGCTCCTACAACTCAACAACTGGAGCCCAAAGACATCTCCAGCATGTGGCTGTCCCCAGGGCTGGACACTCACAGCCAAGGATTTTATTTATCAAAATGCACATGAGGCCATGTCTGCAATATCATTTTACTGTACCTGTAACTTTACTCTGTGCTTCTTCCATGCAGCTAATGCTGCTTAAAAAAAGAAAATAATTTACTGTCTCAGGATCCACCAGGACTCATGTATTAGGTCAAGGAGGGTTGGTGGAGAAGCATTTCTCTGGGTATGGAAATACCATTCCTTCTGTCTTTTATTTACACCAAGTGTGTGTGGAGAGGTAACTACCATGCTGGCCAAGCAGCTGACAGGTAATACAAAGAAAATGGGAGAAAAAAAATGGGAGAAATGGGGTGCTCCACCTGGTTCTTCTGTTTAGCTTTGAGGACTCCATCACTGGGACTGTGGATGACGGGTCTAGACACGTGTTTAGCTCTGAGGCATTGGATGAACCTTCCTCTAATTCGCATGTAACAGCACAGCTCGAGTCCTGTAAGATGTTTTTACCAAGTACCTTTTTTCTGAGTGAACTGTTTGGAAAAGGGTTTTGCAAGGATTAGTGGTTTCAGGAGGGAACACATTTTCAACTTGCCTGATTTAATGAAGAATTTTTCTTCCTGGAATAACAGCTGTTTGGTCTCAAAGGGAACAGAAGAAGGAGAGCGTTCGGAGGCTGTTTCTATCCATACAAGAACTTTGCACTGTACTGCAAGATGATCTCTAAGAGGTGCCTTGGGCAAGGAGTATGTCAAATTTATTTTCTTCTTAGGATACCTACAAAAACAAGTTAAGAAAACATTGTGTGAATGTAGGAAAGGCCGCAGATTCAGGAAAGAAGTTCAAACTGTTGACTGGCAGAAAGATCTGCCTGCACCTCCCAGCTTTACAGAGAGTCCTCAGTACACTGGAGGTCAGCAATGACAGAAATATTAGAATATTTGAGCTAAATATGCAAAACTTACTCTATGCATCTTGTATGGGTGCCTTTTATTACTCTATTTGTCCTAAAAAAAAACAAAAAAGAACTAATATTCTTCCACATTTATTTGCAGGCAATCCCACGCTGCGGTGGGAGGCATTTCCTCATAGCGTCTTGTGTTCTTTGTCCTCTTGCATGACCATTCTGCCTGCAAAGGAGCCGCATTGTGGCCTATATTTTCCAAGCACTTTTGTTCTGAGATGCTGCAGGCCTCCAGAGCGCTCACTTTTCCCTTTTTTTGTAATGTTGAGTCTTACCCCACGAGCGGATGCTGGAGTTGGGGCTGCAGCTTGCGGCTTGGTTGCCTTCCTCTTCATGCCCCTTCCCTCCGGAGCTGCTACTCGGAGCATGGAATGAACACGATCCACATCAACGGGTTCTCCTGCAAGAGGGAGATAATCCACAAGTCACTGTGCAAAGGGTGGCACAATACATCCTCCTTCTATAGCTTTTAATGCAGATACCTTTCTCTTCTCCATGGAAGTCTCAGGATGTGCAACATTCCCCCAGCCCAGATGCTTTCCCTTTCCCACCTAGCCCTTTCCCAAGGGCACTTAGGTTGCATTAACACTTCAGGGTTGCAGGACAAGAACTTGAAATGCACTTGGACCAGCTCTGCTTGAAGGTTTGTGTAGAAACAGGGATTCCTTTTTCAGGGCCATCATTACTTCTTCGACAGTCTGGAACCTAAAAATACCACCTAGGCTGAGGAAAGGGAAGGGGAAGAAAAGGGAATAAAATAAACAGACAGGGAGTCAAGCAAGAGCATGGGACTTCTGATGCAAAAGGTCAGGCTGTTTTTCCAAACAACTCAGCCCTTACTTAGGTGCATGGTAAAGGGAGACCTTTCCCCTCTCTGTTTTAGTAGTGGCTCTGTCCTTTGGGTGAATCAAATCGATTTAGCCCAGTCCCCAGTTCCAGTTCTAGGGCTGCTCAGCCAGGACTCCCTAATCTGCGAGCAGGATTTCATTGTGCTTGTACTTCTGATTCTTCAATTTATGGCTTGGCATTAAATTGGGCTCCAGTGATGCAGGGCCGCTTAGATTATGTGTCTGGAAGATCCGTGCAGCAAGAGGGGTGGGAAGATAGCGGGATTCCTGGAGGAGCAGACCTCCCTCCCCGGAGCAAAAATAATCCTGCGGCATCCTGCCCGTGTGATCCTAAAGGCTGCGGTTTTGAGGGCAGAAGGAAATCTTGTTCAGGAGGAAAAAGAAATAAATCCTCATGGAAAATGGGTTTGCAATTAAAAGACGCAGTCTTCTAAAGTGCTTGTTCTTCGCACACACACACACAGACGTGCCCACAAAGTGGAATAAACAGAACTGAAATTGTTTTAGCCCCCAAGCCCAATTTTCCATTTTGGAGGGCAGATACGTCTGAGGAAAAAAAATAAAAGATTTTTTTTTTCTGTTCCCAGAGGAGAAGCAGGCAGTGCAAAAATACCTAATTGCAGGAGTAATGCTTGGAAATACAGATCTCAAATCCAATAGCATATCACGGTCTTAAATCAGGGCTTAAAGCAAGCATGAAGAGATGCTTCAAACACCACTTAAACATTAGGGCCTTATCCTAGCTGGTGCTGCAGACCTGCAGGATAAGTCCAAGCTGCAATAAAGGCATTTCTTTCCTTCCAGTAGTGGTTCTCCCTAGCTTATATTTTAGGGCAACAAGGAGTACTTGAGTNAAAAAATAAAAGATTTTTTTTTTCTGTTCCCAGAGGAGAAGCAGGCAATGCAAAAATACCTAATTGCAGGAGTAATGCTTGGAAATACAGATCTCAAATCCAATAGCATATCACGGTCTTAAATCAGGGCTTAAAGCAAGCATGAAGAGATGCTTCAAACACCACTTAAACATTAGGGCCTTATCCTAGCTGGTGCTGCAGACCTGCAGGATAAGTCCAAGCTGCAATAAAGCTGCAATAAAATAATTTCTTTCCTTCCAGTAGCGGTTCTCCCTTGCTTATATTTTAAGGCAACAAGGACTACTTGAGTAATGAGCTCAGTCTTGAGCAGAGGAAGCCTTTCTGAGGGGTGTTTTATCCCGTGGCCTCAAAGCACTGCCCAAGACACAGCAGCCAAATATGCCCAATAAATTGCTGTATGAGAAGATCCTCCTCCAGCTGCAGTGAAGCTGGTCATAGAGTCAAGGAGAAGCCAAGAGGTGGTTGCCCAATGCCAAGTCTGTCTCCCTGTGGTCTGGCGTGAAGACAAAATGTGTCAATGAGGATGCTGAGGGTAAATCCACGCTGCCAAACAGAGGATCAGGCAGGACCAACATTCCTGTACGGATGAGCCCTTGTCTCCACGTTCTTCTACCTCGGGCTGGCAACATGTTCTCTAAGTAGCACTCGGCATTCGGGATCTGTCCGCCCTATAATGCCCTGAGATAATGGTTATTTTTGCGCATACCTTGGCAATTTGGAATATCTGAGACAGAGCGAGGACTGCACAGCCCCTTGCCTTGCCAGCGGTGCATCTTCTACAGCTTGAAACACCGAGCGTCAGTTGTATGCCCCGAAGCACAGCAAAAAAAGGGAAAAAAATAGTGGTGATTCTTGGGACTGCAGAGCCAACCAGGAGGGTGCTGGAAGGTTGCAGAAGACTCTGTCCTTTGGGCACAGCTCCTAGACTGGGCTACCCTCTGAGCAGAGCCCAGGGACACCCTGGAGACATCCAGGACAAAACCAGGAATCAGCACAATGACTCAGACAATGTCTCCTGCTCCAGGATCCTCCCTATCCCGTTCCTACAGCCACCCTGGCACATCCCAAGGAGCTGCCCCATGCGGCACTTGCCTTCCTCACCCCAGGAACCTGACTCAGAGCAGAGCAATGCCCAGGCAGCATCCCATCTCCTGTGTAATTTCCTAGGCCCTGTATTATTCAAAGGAAACACATATTTTTCAGCTAATGTTTTCCGGTGCACCAGTAAGGATGGAAATAGCCTTTTTTTCCCAAAGAATCTTTCTCTACTATATCATGAGATAAAGAAAAGGTACTTAAATAGCCAGGGGATGTTTCCTCCCACTTAATATGAAAGGCTGCTGCATACAATGGAGGGAGGAGGGTTCGGCCAAGAAGAGATCTCAAGGATCTATTATATGAGGATAAAGCATGTAAGCCAGCCGCAGGGTCACTGCAGCCACCCTTGATGACGTGCCAAGGATGCAGGGAGCGAGCTTGAGGCCTGAGATCCCTGGTTTCTGCTTCCAGCTCAGGCAGAGCTATGGGACCCAACGAGTCGCATCTGTCCTGGCGTCTCCCTTTGCCTGCAGAATTTGGGGATCACGACGGGGAACAGGTCCTGCCCCATTGCAAGGGCTTTGCTGCCTGATGTAGCTGCAGGCACCAGCCAAGGCTCTGCCCCACTGGTAGAGGAGCCTGGACTGGTGCCACATGCCCCTTCTCATGCCCTATTGACTGGACACCACCGAGCCGACTTCCTAAATGAAATCAATAACCAGACAGGCAGGAACTACTGTAAAACACTAAATTATCCCACCGATCTCCTAGCGATCTAATGGACTCGCCGGGAAGGCCTTATTAAATTCTAAGCCAAGTTGTGACCAGTTACAGTAATTACTGCATGTTTAAGAAGGAGTAATTGCTTATTTAGAGCACGCTAGCAAACAACTCGTGGAGAATTTCATGCTCTTTAATTACTATGTGATACCTGTCCCTTTGTGACAACCTCCAACCTGGGTTTCGCATTAATTTACATCTATTCTTTAATGTTCTGGCACTTAGCAAAAGCAGGGAAATTACCAAAGGAGAGCAGTTCTCGTGTTGAGGGTTAGGGCCTTCAGGTAGAGAAAATCATAATAAAGACAGGTGGAGCTTTCCCCTTCCCAATGTGGGATGCCCAAAGTGGTCCTACAGGTTTCCTTGTCCTTCCAGACCCAAATCCAGCCCCGTTGCTCCGAGCTCTCCCCATGCATCTCCCAGCCTTGACCTTCACAACCCCCACGACTCGCATCCTAGGGCTAAACCGCTCCAAAAAAGAGCCAAGTCGAGCACATCACGCCTCCCCTTACTGCTGTGCATCCTCAGGAACTAGGGCAACACCTGCCCGGAGCTCATTTCCATGCGCACAGCGAGACCCGTGGCCGAATGCGAATCCAGGGCTTCTGCGCTAGCCCGGAGCCGTAACCCCAGCTGTGCTCTCCACTCCACTGCCTGCCTTATTAGCGCTAAACAGCATCCTTATTTAACACACTTCAATTTAAAGTGGAATGGGTATTTCTTCCTTCAGAAAGTCTCACCTGCCTCTCAAACGGCTCTTGGCACGCTGCCCGTTCGCGCTTGCGTTTTGCCTTTAACAAGGCGAGCCTTATTCCTCTCGAATGGAAAAGAGCTGGCAAGGCTTGATTGAAAGTTTGGAGCCTTTCCCCCTCCCCATCCACTTACTTAGACGCCAGAAGAGCCCCCAAATCTTTGCAGCCTTCTTACTGCCGGGAAATCAGGGCTTTTGCCAACGCGCATCCTGGGTTCCCCATCGCGGAAAATGAAGCTTCATCATGGAAAATGAAGCTACCATCCAACAGAGGCACCGATGAAGATTGGTGTGGAAAAGAAAGGGGAGAGACACGTATTGTTCTCGGAGATTGTCTGCCTTCCTGCTACCTCTGCCCTCTTCTTTCTTTCCTCCCACATTCTCTGAACACCTAAGCCCAAGGTAGAAATATCCAACGTGTCATTTTTTCTTATTCCTTCCTATCCCCAACCGCACTCCTTCCACGGGTAGCTTGAAATGTAGAGATGCAAGAGAAAAGAGCATCGCTCACCGCTCCCACTTTCCTAACAAGGCCTCATTACGGTGCAGGGAAAACTTGACCCTGTCAGAGGAGTCAAGCCGAGGCACCGCGTTTATTCCACACGCGGTCGCCTTCGTCTGCAACCTGCCAGGTGCTGGAGGGAGGTTGTTCTCTCTTCCTTTGATTGCCGTGGGGAGGAAGCTTTTCTTTTTTTAACAAAGCTATTTTAAAACAGATGCTTCGCTCGGTTCTATTTTAAATGATACCTAGAGAAAAGACCACAGCGGAGGCGCGGGTTTGCACAAAGATGGGGTGAGCTGAGCTCCTGCTTGTGCACGGAGGGGTCTCGGGGAAAGGCTGGTTTGGAGCAAATAGGTCCATGTGGGACAGAAGATACCCATGCAGCAACCACAAGTCTGCAAGATGCTTGATCAGGTAGGTTTTGCTGGTCAGAAAATGCCCATGCTCATCTGCAAACACTATGAACTCTTGCAAGGTGAAGAGCAAAATGCAGGATAGAAGCCCCAGCTGTGTTGGGACACGGCATGGGTTTCTGTCCATACTGCAGGCTGACAGCGAGGCTGTAACTTGGGCAAAACTTCCAGCAAACACCAATCTCTAGATAAATGCTGTCACAAAGGCCACTCTGTCCAACAATATAAGCCAAGGTTAAAACTCTGTCCCTGTCCCTGTCCAGGGCCCTCAAGCTGAAGTTGCCCCATGCCACAGGAGTGACAAAANAGCCAAGGTTAAAACTCTGTCCCTGTCCAGGGGCCTCAACCTGAGTTGGTCCCGTGCCACAGGAGTGACAAAGTAGAAGGTATACAGGGCTTGGCACTTATTTCACTGGGAATGTGAATGTATCTTGCAAGATTTTATCAGGTGAATATGGATTAACCTGAGAAGAGGATGGGCTGGCCAGTGGTCTTGTCCCAAAGCCACATGCGGTGACATTAAGCTACTAGGGAATTGGACTGAGGATATAATATGAACAGAGATTTACGCTAAAATAGGACACAACACAGAGATGAAAATCCCTTGATGCAGCTGCAGTAAAAGCGTTTGAATTGGGTGATCTTCAAGAATCTGAATATCCATCTTTCTCCTCATGGCTTAATAACCTCTGCCAAACACCACTAAGTGGAAAGTGCTAGATGAGAACCTCCCAAGGAGCTGAGATGACTTGATCCTACCACAGACCATGGGAAATAGAGGTGAGGAGCCCTCCTATGTACAACTGCAGCTTCATCTCCAAATTCCCAGTTGTCCAAACCATCTCCATGTGGAGCTCTGCAGAGGCCAGGATGAAGCCATGGGTGCCACATCTCAGGGGCAAGAAGTGGGGAAGAATTGGAAACACCTGAACAGGTAGCCCGAATACAGCATCTGGCACCTAGAAAATGGATTTACGCCTCCATCCTCAACTGGAACAATGTAGGAGGCACCAGGTATCAACAGCTCCACAGCATCAACTGGATTTGGATGGTCATCTAGAGGCAGAAAGTTTACTCTATGAGAATGTATTATTTTGGGGCACAGCAGGTTATACACTCAGTCCCTTCAGTTACAAAACTACATAGTCAGTGTTTATCTGTGATGTTTGATTATTACAAAGTTGCTCACGCTCAGGAAAGATGTTTTCTGCTAATCAGCTGGCATTTACTTTATAGACATCTGTGTTACTAAACACACAGAGAGAGAGGATTTAGGGATTGTGATAGCAAGCGGTCCTTGATCAGTCTATAAAACATCACGTGAATTTTTCTAGCTGCTTTCATGGGAAGTGCTGCAGCGGGTCAAGCCTCATCCCAGCCCGGATTGATGCTGTGATTCCCAAAACTCCCTCCTCTGGAGGAGACACGGCCACATGCCTGTAGGTAAAGGCATCCCGACTGCACTGATGCCTCTGCCTGGCGCTGAATTATTTAGCTTCCCCTCTCTGCGAATGGAAATGATCTGCGGTTTAAGTGGGCTGAGGAGAAGTTTGCATCAAAGGCACCTCAACTCAGTCAAACACACGTTGGAGACGTCCTCGCCGGGGACTGTCAGGGGTAATAACCGCGGCTCTGATCACACAAAAGGCCCTTCAGACCCACTTAGTCCCCGTAATCAGCGGGTTCACATCTCCCCTTCCAGCTGTCGGGGCTTGAAGAGCTTGAGTCGGAGGGAGACGGGGATGTTGGGCTGTGGAATGTGAAAAACTCGGCATAAATTGCATGTGGATGTGGATGCGGTGCAGGCAGCCCTGGGCTTTCTGAATGTCCACATGTTTTGTCGTGGCTCTGGCAACACCCTCGGTTTTCCCTCTAACCTGACAGGAGAGGATGGGTCAGCATAGTACTTATGCAGGCTAATTCATAGGGAAGTGTAGGACTATTAGAGCAGCCACTGGAGCATCACAACCCTTCAAATAATTTCTCACTTCTTCAACCGCTTCCCTCTCCACGCAGTGTCACCCCTCCTGCATACCGAGACCCACCAGCACCTCCAACTTGCAGAGTCCTCCGGCCCGCTCTGGCCCCAACACTGGCGACCGTCACAAACGTTAGGTCCCCTTGGATGGTCATTGCCCTTTTCCAGGACTCCCCGTGACAGGAATCTTGAGGCCATTGCCTTTCTTTCCCGCATGGGAACCCTCCCATTCCACCCTGATCTGCTGCCCTGCATTTTGGGGTGCCTCGTGTTGGAGGGAAGCACGCAGAGCACTAGCACAACTGGGGCTTCCCATCCTTTCCCTCTCCCCTCCGCTCTCCACCACCGGAGTTGCCAGCATTAAAAGGATTACTGCACTAAATGATGGGAGAGAAGGGATTACAGGGCATTATCAGTCTTGATCCCCTCTTAATTAATTACTGGTCGGACATACGAGAGGATGGCTCCAGCACATGCCACTACAGCGAGGAAGGAATGACACGAGCGACTGGAAGGCAGCTAATGCTAAGGAAAGTCTTTGGTAAATGCCAGCACTTATTTGCTCTTGCAACTGTCTTCCCAAGAAGGAATCTTTTAAAAGTGCCACCTGACCGTGGCTTTTGGTAGTTATTACAACAATCTGAGCAACTCTACAGAAAGGTGGAGAGAGAAGGGATGTCGTTCCAGCCCACAAGACGAAATAGCAGATCTGTTTTTCTGGTTCCTGCTCTGACATTAAAGGCTGTTCTTACCCCTCTCAATCCACTGTTTTCTGGCCAAGACCATTGGTTTTTTCCTGAGAGCAGACCTGCTGCACCATATCTTGGCTGGGCCTTTTCCCACCTCGGTTCCTAACAAACATCCTCCCAACACAGAGCTCCCCTGCCAGCTCACAGTGCAACCCAAACGGAGATAAACTCCAAAGGAGTCAAGACTCAAGAGTAAACTCACATGTCCCATCATAAAACTCCTCTCCAGCTATCAGGACAGCCACACTTTTGAGGTTCCTGCTCTTCCTGAGACAATCTTTATGCCCTAAGATCCCACAGGGACATTTCAGTTCTTGCAAAAGTTATGAGAGCACCAAGAGGCCCAGGCCAAGGCACCTGCTAGGGAACTGGGAGCACCACGGGCACCAGCTCCAAGACCCCCAATATATCCATCCAGGTTGTCTATTTTTACTGCTTTTTCAATTCAACATATTTGTAATACTATGATTAAAAAAAAAGGAATAAAACAGTCCCTACAGCCANCAGTTCTTGCAAAAGTTATGAGAGCACCAAGAGGCCCAGGCCAAGGCACCTGCTAGGGAACTGGGAACACCACCGGCACCAGCTCCAAGATCCCCAATATATCCATTTTGTTTTGTTTTTGTTTTGTTGCCTATTTTTGCTGATTTTTAATCCAACATATTTGTAATACTATATTAAAAAAAAGGAATAAAACAGTCACTACAGCCACTATGCACAGGAAAGGTCATGGAAATTTTTTTGCAGATCCTCAACATATTTCTGCCAGATTAATCCCCTGCTGTTAAATTACCAAGATGGAGCAAGATGCAGAAACGGATGGACCAGCCAGCGTCAACTCCCTCTCTGCATGGACTGCTTGGGCTCTGCTGCAGTTATTTGTCCCATATGCTCATAACAGAGCAAGCTCTTTCCTTGCTTCAGAAGCTGAGAAACCGCTGTGGGGCAGCCCCAAGACCCCCTTTCCGCAGCCAGCTGGAAGTTTTTCCAGGGGAATCCCTCCAGCCAGGACAGGCAGGAGGCTCGAGCGTGTGAGCTCTGCTCCTGCCCGGGGACAGAAGCCTCTTTCTGCTCTGCGCGGAAGAGGTTAAGGGAAAGGCAGAGCTAGCGAAATTCCTGAAAAATAGCATGCTGGTTTTGACAAATGCACAAATTGGAGCCGATTTGGAATGCAGATGTATGTAAACACGCCAGAATTATCCCAGCCCTCCTGCATAATGTCGCCTTGCAGCGGCAAAGCCTCCGAGCGCGCTGGCGAGGTCGGGCCTGTTAGAGCCACTCAGATCGGGGAAAAGGCACTGGAAAACACCAGGAAAAAGAGAGGAGGAGGAGGGAAGGAGGCTCCTAGAGGCACAGGCTGAATGCCTTCACCCTCAGTATCGGGACACCCCGCACCTCAGGTGGTGGCCTCCAGGCTTCCCAGGAGAATCTGGAGGTCACCAAGGGATTTCCAAACCTGGGAGGGAGGCACAGCGATGCACTGCATTTTGCAGGGGTCTAAGAGATGCTGAAGGCTAAAGGGGAAGAAAAAGAGGGGCAGAGGAAGCAGAAGACCAGGCAATGGTGCATGCCAAGCAGTCCTTGCAGGGAATACCACCCACCTTCCCACTGCAAGGACCTTCCCAGTCGGTTCCAGCTGCTCTGCCCATTGCAGGGATGACAATGGGAGCTCTAGCCCGTCTGCCTGGGTATCCCATCAGTGTCCCAACCACTCTGTGCTCACTGGGTCACCCAGCAGAGTCTTTTCCACTTCTCCCTGGACACAGGACACTGGAAGGGCCTTTCTCACCTTTTGGTTCCCTTTGGCTCCCTTTGTCCCTCGGGTCCCTCCAGCCCCAGCACTGCCCCAAGATCCTCCTTTGAACACGCTCCATCTGAAGCCTTCAGACATCACAGAGAGTTTTGAGAGCTTCTTCCCCACTCCGCTTGCAAACGCCTTTAATCTTCAACCTCTAAATACGCTGTGAGGGGACACGATGCTAAATGCCAGGCCATGGACACGAGAGCCGTTTGCCCAAGGTCACGCTTGCAAAATCAGAAATAGCAGTCAGGAGTGCTGACTCTCGCACCCCTCTTTTAACCGCTCTATCATTATCCTTCTTGGTTGTTGCCATGGAGATTATTTTAATGCCACATGTTTCTCACCAGGACATTGCTGCAACAGTCCAGGGGAAGCAGGACACAAGCCATGACCAGGGAAAATGTCCCTGAGAAAATCCATCCAGAACTTAGAGGAGGATTTAGAGGTGAGTGAAGCCTCTCAAACACAGGACTTACTGATTGAAACAAATAGGGTGAGAGACACATCAAAAATGAAGAGAAGGGATGTCCCATAGGCTCAGCAGGTCCCATTTTTTGGATACAGACTCACCCAGGTACCCTGAAAATCTCGGTTTTGGGAAGAAAGGAATAGGAATGAAATAGCCAAGTCTCGAACTGCTGAAGATATCCCGTTTCCCTAGCCCTTGACTAGGAATGCCCAAACATCCTGCTGAGGAAGCTGCGAGCCAAAAACACCCTCCAAGAGCGACTAAAGCTGGAGGCTCCAGCGGAAGGTAAACAAACATCCACACACATAAGGAAAGGATGGTAATAAGGGTCTTAATAATTAGTAGTGATACAGATGCAGCTGAGCAAATAGCCCCAGATCCACCAAAACAAACAAGCCCTCCTCTTTCTGCCCTTCCGCCTCAGCTCCGGGGATAATTCCCTGCACGCCGGCATCTCCGGGGATCCCAAAGCTCTGGAAAGATCCCAGGAGCTCGGCATGGACCCTCGCTGCAGAAATGTCCCTCTAGAGCCATACAGGAGCATGGGCAATTCCGTGCAAAGCAATACTAAGGTCACTGGCACTCTCCAGGGGCATGACTGACCCACCACAATGGATATATATGTTATTTATGGTGTGTTTCTCTATCAGTATCGTTGTGCTGGCTGGGAAACAGGCACGGAGAGAACAGACGTGGCCCTGGAGACCAGACATAGCAGTGGTGAAAGCAGCTTCAGTCACATCAAGTTGTGAGTACAGAAGAGAAAGTTTTTCAAGAAACCAAAGAAGAAAAAGCGTGTAAAGCTAAGCATGAACCTGGCTTTTCTTTCCTATTACCGTCAAGGTATTCTGCTCTTGGGTCATAAGAGAAAAGAAGAAAAAGGGCAGGAAAAATGGGCATGCTTTAGTGGTGAGCGCAGCAGCCCTGAGCACCCACAGCCCTGGATGCGGAGCCGCTTTGATGCCTCTGCAGCGGCTCCACGGACAAGCCCTGAGCAACACTTAGCACCTGGGTCAGTTTATAGCCCTGTCTGGGGCCAGCACTAACTCAGGAGCATCCCTACAAGACTTCGCTGCTGGTTATTTCTTCCTTAGGAAGAAATATAGGATGGAATATAGGACGGAAACCACGTGACAAGTGGGATCGATAAGGAAATGCAGCGTCAGGGCAGGGAGCAGAACTGTATAAAAACACCAAGTTGTGCACAAACCCCTCTTTTCTGAGCTCCAACTAAAACCAAAATATAAGAACAACAGAAACCTTTGAACTTTCCCTTTGAGTCCTAAGCTCTTCTTATTTTTTCCCCTCCTGCCTCAAAGATGCATTTCTAACCCAGAAAGAAAATCCTCCTTTTGTAACAACCGTTAATTGGCTTTTGGGATCTGGCCCACTAGATATGTCCCTAATCCTATGAGCGCTTCCCGTCTGCTGTTCCAAGATGGACTGCCCGGCACTTCCCTGCACAAGGAGCTTGTAAGGGGAATTAGCCACTTCCTTCAGTCCCTGCCGCTAGCTGCCTTGATATATATTATAAATATGGGAAAAAAAAAAAAGAAAGCAAAAGGCAGGTGGCAGAACAGGCTTGTTGGGGAGACACTGATGTGAATTTGATCTCTCTAAATGGTGCATTTCGCCATTATCACGACGCACAAAGCAGTGTCAATCACCTCGCCCTAGTACAAAAGCTAAGAGCTTGCCAAGGGGCTCGCAGCATCCCGCACCCGTGGAGGTGGCAGGATGTTATGAGAGTGAGTGCCAGTTTAATGAGAGCTGTTTGGATTAGAAAGGTGTTGACGCGGGTTTGTCATGGTTTAAAGTGTTAAAGCTCAGAAGTGGAGCGTAAAGGCTGACATTAAAGAGTCTGAACAACACAACATCCGTGTGCGTTTTCAAAGGGCTGGGGAGCCCAGCACGGAGCAAGGTTGTGGATTCCCAGGCTGTCCTGGGAAATCGGAGCAAACAGTGAATGGTGTTCATTTAAAATAACTTGTTATTGGGGATTTATTAAGCCTGTAGAGGCTACAAAATGTGTTTTACCCAGTGGTTCTGCTTCAAGGGACTGCGTGCCCAGATAGGACCTTTCAAAGGACCAGGTGGGTAGAGAGGAAACAAGAGGAGAGTTGTTGTCCTGCACCAGGATTAGGCACCTGAGTTTGAGGCCCATCTCCCTCAACTGTGATTCCTCCAGAGGGTAATTCAGGCAGGAGCCAAAATTAGGCACTCTGAATCTATTCCCAGAGAGGTCCCATGTTCATGTGCCAAATGGAACCAAAAGGAGAGAAAAATCTAACCAAATTACCACCTCAGACAAAACCAAGTCTATTCAAAAACCCAACACANCTTCAAGGGACTGAATGCCCAGATAGGACCTTTCAAAGGACCAGGTGGGTAGAGAGGAAACAAGAGGAGAGTTGTTGTCCTGCACCAGGATTAGGCACCTGAGTTTGAGGCCCATCTCCCTCAACCGTGATTCCTCCAGAGGGTAATTCAGGCAGGAGCCAAAATTAGGCACTCTGAATCTATTCCCAGAGAGGTCGCATGTTCATGTGCTAATGGAACCAAAATAAGAAAAAAATCTAACCGAATTATGGTCTCAGCCAAAACCAAGCCTATTCACAACCCCAACACAGGTCTCACTATCCTTTCTAGGAGAAAAAAAGGACTCAAACATATTTTGACTTTTTTTTCCCACCTCTCCTGGTTCAGACCAAGGAATTAAAAGCCACAAGACACACTGATCTCGTGCTATGTCCCATCTAATATTGAACCGCTTGAATCTCCTGGGAAAGGTCATTCTGATCACATCTCTAACCCGGAGAGATTCGGATTGCACAAATGAGAACCTGGAGGCTCAAACCTCACACCCACCTCAAACGGCTGCTCCCTTTGGGTCAAATCCTACCGGGTTCCGCCTGTTGGCACTGCCTGAAGGACGCAAAATGTCATTTAAAAGGGACAAAGCCAGCACAGGATGGGAGTTGAGAGGAACTCCAGCTGGACTGTTATCCTGGAAGCTGCCCTAAACAGCAGAGGTGAACTCCAAGGGAAAGATCACACACCAGAGAGCCGGAGGCAAGCAGATGGCTTTTAAAACGGGGAGTCTCGCACCAGCTACAAGCAAGTCATTACCAGCAAGCCGCAGCTGTGCTGGACCACACGAGCAGGTGAAAATGGGGCTGTGCGAGGGTGTGATCGCACTGCCAGCATCCTCCGATGCTCCTGCTCTTCCCTAGTCCTAATGCCACCAGCTGCAAGGGCTATTTGCTTTAGAGGGATCGGAGCAATTTGTCCTTTGGAGGCTTTTGGACGCAGGGGTGGGAAAGATGTGAGCAATCGAGGATGAGCGTGGTGTCATTGCAAGAGGTGAGCGGTGCATCCAGATAAATGTGGAGATTTCCACAGAGCCTGGCAAAGGCTGGCGAGGCGCAAGGAGAGAGGCTGCTGCTGCCAGACCTGCATTTTTGTGCAAGTCGAGGAGTTTTACCTCCTCCCTGTGAATCCGTGAGTGTGAAATACTTGGATGATGGAAGCCTGTGAGCCTGTCTGTCCGCTCCTTGGCAGTTCTGGCTGCAGGAAGAGGTGCCCAGCAGCACAAACCATGTTCAGGTGAGACCCAGAGTGCGGAACCACCTGTGAATCTCCTCAAATTCCTCGCGTGGTCTGTTGGAAATGAATAACTAAGATTATCATTCAAGGCAGGTGAATCAGAGCCAGCGCCTCTCTCAGCCGCCCTCCCCTCTGCTTTAGTTTTCCAAGGATGCTGCAGGAATTTCCTAGAAAAGACAACCTGGTGCTTTCACACACAGGAGGGAAAAACCCCCTCCGCAGCAAGGATGGAGCCACTCTTCCTCCCTCCATCTCACCTCTTCCCACTCCTGTTCCTCCCGCATTTCTCTCATTTTCGGGCAGACTAGCCCTTTCTGTCAGAGCTGGGCAAAGACAGGCAGCTCTTCCCTGGCTGGGGAGTGATAGAGCCTTCATTTCCCCCTTCCCACCTTCGTAGCGGGCGCATGGATTGCCTGCTGGCTGTGCCGTGGCACCTGGATCCGCAGCATCCCCAGGGTGCTGCTCCGGCTGGGATTAGCGGCCGGAGCTCAAAGCTGCATACAGATAACCCCTCCTTCCCCCTCTTCCATCCCTCCTTCCTTCCTTTAAGCTATTCACAGGGAAAGGTGTGAAGAAAAGGGCCCTTTTAAACAAACCAGTAAGTGGCATACGGGGCTTCTAGCCACGCGGGAGTCAAGCATCCTGCAGCATTAAATAAATGCGAGATTAACCTCCAAGGCCTCCACAGTAAATTATTTATCTTGGAGAGGTGCAGGGGTCAGGATGGAAACACGGGGTAAATATTTGCGGAGCGCACGGTGACCACGTGCTGGTGCTAAAGCAGCGGGTGTCCCTGAACTGCTGCTCCAAGCGTCCCTTGCCACGGGAATCATCACCAAGGTGGGATTCGGTCTCCACAGGAATGTCCCAAAGTGGCCAGGTCGGAGGAGCACTCGGTGATTCGACAAGGTCACCGTCCCACGGCCTCTCGCAGCATCTGATGCTCCTAATTAGCAGCTGCATCTCGTTACTGGAGTATTATCAACCACGGGATTTACATACAAGCATCCGCATAGCCCGTGTAGGCAGGGAAATACCTGATAGCAAAGTACCCTGCTGTTCGTGCTAAGTGACAGGCTCAGAATATTAGTCTGTTTAATCAAAGCACTAAGAACACTGAATAGACGAAAATATTTTGCCGTTCCCTAGCTGCTCTCCCCCATTAAGATCCTCAAGCATTCTTCTGTCAAAGATACGCCAATTATTTTCCTTTCAGGAAAAAATTAAAATGAAGCCACTACTGGGAACACATACAGCATCTGTTTAACAGCGAATAGCAACATCACGGTGCATTCGAAGGTGAGAAATGCAAAAAACAGCTACGGCCAGGACTGACGGAATTAGCCAGGATGTGCAACAGCTTAAATCATCGGTTTATAGTTTCCAGAAGGGCCAGGCTTTGGAAACAGAACGAGCGGATTTCAGTGTTTATTCAGCTGAAGAAAACACCCCGATGGACTTCTTCCTGAGGAAGAGCATCACCAACTGACTAATCAATAACCTCGCTTGCAGCACCCGTTTCCTCTGCTCGCATTCCCATCCCAGCCTTCGGGCAGACCCAAACCTGCCTAGATAAAAATGGGTATCACAAGATCACAGTGTGCTGCAACCCGCTTCAAACACGCACTTCTGCCCAGGAGCTTGGGCATCAAATGCAAAAATGAACTAAGGAAAGCTCAGAATAATCAAATAAAGGAGTTAAGCTGTTTTTGAATAGAAAAAACTCACAGCGTGCTATTCAAAGCGTGTGAAGGAGCGGGCTGCCCTCTGCTCGGGGCAGGATGTGCTGGTATTCGGCAGGGTATACACAATTCCTCACTCACCCGCTTGGCATGTCCTGTCCATGCACAATGCATTAAACCACTCACGAGGTTTAAGGTCAGGAAGGGATTTTCTCGGAGTGAAGGGAATCACTGGAAGGAGCTTTTAGATTCTGTCGCAGGAAGGTGTGCGCTTTGGGCTGTGGGATCATCTGCTTATTCCCACCTGCCAAATCCCTGCTGTTTCAGAGATCAAAGACACGGCCGCTGCTCTGGGTGACTCCTAGGGGCACCTTAGTTTGCATGGCCGTGCTCTCCGCGTTGGGTTTGTGCCATGGGGAAGAGGTGTCCATCAAGCACCTTGAACTTATCCGCCCAGCATTAATTCCTCCTTGGCCTCCTGCAGCCCAAAGAGCTGATTTCCAAAGAAATCCCAACCCCAGGAGCCCCGCTGCACCTCAGAGCAAGGGCTCGGCTTCCAGGGAGACCACCAGTACCAGAGGAGGTGGAAATGAGGCACCCAAAGAGAATCATAGAATCGTTAAGGCTGGAAGGGACCTCTAGAGTCATCTAGTCCAACCCCCCTGCACACGCAGGGTCACCTAGAGCACGTGGCACAGGGCTGCATCCAGGCGGGTCTTGAAGATCTCCAGAGAAGGAGACTCCACAACCTCTCTGGGCAGCCTGTTCCAGTGCTCTGTCACCCTCACCGTCAAGAAGTTCTTCCTTAAGTTCCCATGGAACTTTTTATGCTTCAATTTATGGCCATTTCCTCTGGTTCTGTCAGTGACCACCAGTGAAAAGAGGCCAGCCCCATCCTCCTCATTGCCTCCCTTGAGGCACTTATAGACACAGATCAGATCCCCTCTCATCCGTCTCTTCTCCAGGCTGAACAGGCCCAGCTCCCTCAGCCTCTCCTCACAGGGCAGATGTTCCAGGCCCCTGATCATCCTCGTGGCCCTGCGCTGGACTCTCTCCAGCAGCTCCACATCCCTCTGGTACTGGGGGGCCCAGAACTGGACACAGTGCTCCAGATGTGGCCTCCCCAGGGCTGAGCAGAGGGGCAGGATCCCCTCCCTTGACCTGCTGGAGATGCTCCTCTTAACGCACCCAAGGATCCATTGGCCGCGGGCACCCTGCTGCCCTATGGTCAACTTGACACCCACCACGACGCCCAGGCCCTTCGCTGCAGAGCTGCTCTCCAGCAGGTCGGTCCCCAACCTGTCCTGGTATCTTGGGTTAAGACAGACACCAGCTTCTCCGTGATGGTGGCCACTCTGTTGCCTTCCCTAATCAACCGATGAAGACTTCGCTGCTTCCGAGCTTACGCATCTCCTTTATCCCACGCTTCATGTTTTAGCGTGGGATCAAGGAGATGTGCAAGTTCTGAAACCCAAGGGGCAGGGAGATACGCTGCCTCCTACCAATTCCGAGCAGAGCCCTAGGTAAAGAAGCCATAGCAACAAAAACTTGACCCGCTCCACTCCAGAGACAGAGCTGGAGCCTGTTCGAGCTTTAATGCAGTCTCTTAACGCCTACTGCTGTTAATGGTTCCTGCATAATGAGGGGGATTACAGATCTATTACAGATCTGTCACCTCTTAAAGAATACGCCATTAATCATGATCATTTATTTGCAAATTGGTTTATAATTTTGAAAATCTTTTGCAAATTACTCCAAATGGAAGAGGGTGTGGGGCAAGGGACTCTCAGGGCAGATTTCTCTGCTATTTCCTTTCTCAGCTAATGCCCCATTTTGAGCAAAATAAATGCTTGTACATGTCTGCATATGCATAAGGGAATTTACATAGGGGAATAATGCGGGATGAGCATGACCAGAGGCACGTGAGAGCAGATATTGAGACTGTGTATGAACAGGAACACGTCTAGGAGCAGATAAACTGGACAGTGCGTGTGGGCAGAGGCACCTTTTGCAGAGGGCTTTAGCCTGGAAGAAAGGTGACAAATTACTGGAAGAAAGGTGACAAATTATTCCCACCTATGGAATCCGGTCCCCATCCCCATTTCCAGCCCTCTGCATCCCTTCCAAATGCCACCCCTGCCCTCATCCCCCTCCCGCTCGGCTCCTTCCCCTCTTCCAGCCCAATGCCCTTTGCAAAACCTCGGCTCCCGCCTCTCTCCGGAGCGGATCCCGCTCCCGGCCTCCGCGGATTAACTAGTCTTTGCCGGGATTACAGCTGCCAATCAAGTTCAAGTGCATTTTTAATAGTTTAATTCGCGGCACAAGGTTTCAAATAAAATCATCAAGTGCAGTCGATTAAACTCATTAAGTCCTTACGGCCCCGTCTGTGTACAGCGCCGTTATCAGATTGCGAGACATGAGAATTAATTAGGCTGCTGTTATCCTTTGTCTGGATTAGCGCGCTCGGCCCCGCGGCCGGGTGTTTCCCTCTGAAAACACTAGGCCCATAATCTCCTTACGAGCCCTACCAGGGGAGACAGAGGCCTAAGAGATTTCTTCGACATTCCTCAAAGATCAAACAACAAGAAATGCAGTGTTCTCTGATTTTTTTTCCCCTCTTTTTCTTTTTCCTCCCTTTTTTTTCTCTTTTTCAAAGCGCGTTGTGCAACTCAATAAAAGGCCATTCAGTGGGAAGAGGTAAAGGAGGTAGAAATCGTGTGGAAAGTCAACTGGCTCCTGATATCTAGGGCTATAAATGCTCCTCGCATCAACTGCCCCTGTCAGGACACCCATGGGCTGCCCCAGCAGGTTCCTTCTCCTGCAAAGGGCCTTTTCTCCTCGGCCTTGCTCTGAAACATGGCCTAGAAGCTGAACAACGCTCACTTAGGTCTGCTGGGATTATTTCCCGATGGTCACTGCCAAAATTTGGGTAAAGAGAGTATTAAGTGCTGCTCAGTCAACTGCTCCTTGCAGCCGTTCATGCTCAACCCTTGCCAAACAGCTTGATGGTACCAACTTGTGCCAAGCTACGGGCAATGACACCCAAGGAACTAAGAGCATCCTCTGCAGGACCCAAAATAATGCAAAATCACAACAGAACAGCTGCCACACAGGACAATTCACAAGGACACCCTGGGTGCTACCATGTCTAAGAAAGACAAGTGTGAAGCCACCACTTGAGTTACCTTCCTTTGGAAAACATGATTCTTTCCAAGATGAAATGTTTTAGGTCATGGGGTTTGGGAATGCTGGTAGGAAGTAAAGTGTGATGCATAGGCAACAGAAAGTATAATTTAAATTTGAGGATATATGGAGATGGATATATGGGTGGGTTCTCCAATCTGTGCTAGAGGACACGGTGGGCAGACAGGCCTACATGAAAATAAATAGACATATATGGGTAACCCTATATATCTCACTTGCAATATTTGGGCTCCTATTCATAGAGCAGGATCCCGCTATACAAATACCAATGCAAAAGAAGCTTCCAATGTAAAAATCTACCCAGACTCATAAAAAGCACAAACACACGACACATGCTCACCCTTATGGGCCAACAAAACACTCACACTCATAATTCCAATATACTAAAGCAAAATATAACACCCGATCAACACAATTTAATATGCAATACAACACTAAGCAACTGGACCTCCTCAGCCCAAGGGAAACCTATGAATTTCTTTACAACCCCAGCAAGACCGACCCACAGAACTAAGTCTATAAGCCCCAGAGGAGATTTTTCTGCTGTGCCAGAGGCTTCTAATGGCGTGAGGAACTTCACCAACATCAGCAATTTGAAAACCTCTCCCCTCGTATTAAGGCTGCTCCTCATTTATCACCAAGTCAGCTATTACCAAGGAGGGCAGGAGGACCAGAGTGACATGCAGGTGCTCACGTGCAGCGGTGACGGTTGCTGCTTCCATCAGATCTTTGACAACGAAGCCGGCTGGTCCTCAACAAAGTCATTATTTCACAGTAATGCAGCCACTGACGGGATTATAAAGTCACGTTACCAAAGAAAACTTTATCCAGGAGACTTCTCCGGTGGACACAAATCCCTTCCGATGGGCCCGTTGCTGGCAAGCCCACTGCAACAAATTTATGAGAACATAACCATGCTGTAAAGAGATGAACTTAAGGGACAAGGAGAAGTAATCCATATTAAGACTGGCAAGAGCTTTGTGCCTGCTAGTCCGGCTCGCTCAGTGCAGCTGAATTGCATTTGAGGGGAGCTGAACTAGAGCAATTTCTAAACGAAATCACTTGGTTCTGCCAGCACATTCTGCAGTTTATTACAGGAATTTACTCACAAGGGTCAGCGACCTTGGAGTCAATGACTCCCCTAGGTGACTTCCTGAGCTCAGTTAAGCTACGCGCATTTGCTCTTATTCTCTCTGATCTTCTCTTTCCCTCCTCCTCCTCTTCCACTTCCCCTTTCCTCTTGCTTCTCTTCGAATCCCTTCTTTTTTTCTCTCCGTGTCAAATCACGGGACCAGGGGATGATGTGACAAGGCAGTGTTGGAGGAGCAATAAGGAATGCAGACATGAAGGAACAGCAGAGAGGTGAAAGGGCTGAAAAGGGAAGCCAAAAAGCATGAACGTGATGTAGGGAAAAGGGAGTTCTGAAGAGCTGCAGGGGTGGCAAAAAGGCAAATACGCTCTTAGGAGAGAGGGGGGATTTTCACAGCTGCTTCCTTATACAAATAATGTGAAAATGGGGATGAGGGGGAGAGCAAAGTTGCAGCCCCCGCGATGCAGAGGGCCTAGAATCACTTAGCTAGAGATGATGGGAGAACAGTGGGAGCTGAAGAGGGTAAATAGAGGATGAGGCAACAGGATTTGGCAATGGAGAAGGAAGATGGGATGGCTGGAATGAGAGGCAGAGCAGATGAGTTACAGGTTAGACAAAATGAATCCTACCAAAACCTTGTTGCACCGCAGCCAAAGCGACACAACATCAGAATCATCGTCTGTTCTCTGACGTGTTCCCAAGGCCTGGTATGCATCTAATCCCCACCATTTCCCAAAGGAAAAGTCAGCCAGAGAAAATTTGCAGGAAGTACATACCGCAGGTGCTCTGGAATGTAACTCCTGGAAGTTTGAAGCATTCCAGCGAGCAGCAGTATTTCTGCCACAGCCCTGCAAATTTCCTCCTCTCTCTGCCCAGCTGCTGCCCTGGAGCTTTCAGCCCTCGGTGTTTCTGAGGCCGACGCAGGTTTCCACCAATTGTCCATCCCAAGTGAGAACATGGGAGCGGGAAGGCTCCTTCCCCCATTCCAGGCTCCCAGGGATTCTCCTTTAAGTGACTTTTCCTCACTCACTTGTTTCTTTCTTCCCCCCACCACACCCAGGGGATCCATGAATGTCTCTTTAAGGCCTCGGGGCTGCCGCCTCCCAGCACACCCTTGTAAATCAGATAAATATCTCAAGGATCCTTATCCTGGGAAAATTGAGATAATTGCACTAAATTGAAGTGCATTTTTTTCCTTCTTCTTTCCATTTTTTTCTTCTCTTTTCAGCTGGAGTCTCTTGTAGGAACAGGTGCACTGACTGCTAATTCCCCCTCCTTCCCTCTCAAAGAGGATGGCCCTTAATAGCCAGCTCAAGACGAGCTCACAATGTGGTATTTAACCAAGATATATCAACCACAAACCTTTTTGCAGCTCCACATCACAGTGCAATGTGGACTTACTCCTTAGCTTTGCCTCAGGAGCATAAAACCTCCAAGGAAAAACCAATACACACGAAGTCCTGACCAGAGGAATGGCTTGCTATGGAGTCCAGGTCTGCTCCTTTAGGAATAAAGGCAAAGTCTTGGGGAAGAGCTGGGTCTTCGCTGTGACCCGCTGCATGTCGTAACATCTTAGGAAAGGGAGATTGGAAAAACAAAGTTGCGTGGAAGGAAGCAGAGAAGTGGGAGGATATCTCACAAGTGTGTCCAATGGGGTCAAAAAATGCACGTGGTGGGCTAAAAAATAAACAGGAATTAGGATAAAGCAGCCCAGAGACTATGATGAATGAATCCGGCTGTCAAGGCTGATACTGATGAATGTGTAGGAATCACTAACAGAGGGTAATTTTCTTGGGAAGCGGTTTCCAGGCTGTTTCATCCAGTATCCATGACCCCTCTGATATGATTCTTGCAAAATCGGGACTGTTCAAACACTGTTGTTGTGACTTGGGACCAGCTCATGACATGGGGACACCCATGTGTGGTCGCTGCTTGCTGAAAGAGCAAGAGCTTGGTAAAGGCTCCAGGGAACCCATGGTGGGGAACGAGAAAAGGAGTGAAGAGGAATGGAAGAAGAAAGATGACTGGAATTGCGGAGCCAGCCTGAAAGTGACCTCAGTGAGGACATGGGAGAAGGCAAAACGAGAGCAAAAAAAGCAAAGCAGAAATCAATGATGTGAGCAGGATTCAGGTGGAGAGAGAGCTCTAACAGACATCAGGAAAAATAACACCACAGGGCATGCAAAGCCCAACTCAATGAGGCTGTTGGCGATTTGTTTGAAGTTGGTCTGCTTTGATCAGGGCCTGATGTCACTTCCAACCTGCATCTTTCTGTGATGCAGTGACAGGAGAGAGGAACAGTAGCACAAAATGAGGAGATGGACACCAGGGTGAGCCCCCATTTCTCAGGACTGTCACCACACGCTTCTTCCCCACCTAACACGCAAAAACCTCCCACCAGCTGCTCAGAGCAGACCCAGCTACATCAAGTTATTAACCCTCCCTACCACCTCAGTGGCAAAAACCATCAGGAAAGCTGGGAATGGGACAGGAGAGGAGATCCAGAGACAGGCAGTGTCTCTGCTGCTTTTCTCCTAGGGGGAAAAAAA
>VWPW01001302.1:0-37136 GCA_013389825.1 Crypturellus undulatus | reverse complement strand
TGTTGTAAGAGCTGGTGTAAGAGGTGCACCAATTCAATTCTCTGAACNGTGTGTTAATTTAATTCTTTGAAATCCACAGTCACTCTCCATGACCCGTCACTCCTTCTGATGGGCCAGACAAGGCCACTCCAAGCTGTGGTAGTGGGTTTTAAAACTCCTGCATCCACTAAGCCTTTAATTCTCTGCGAAATGTCTTCATATCCCCCTAGAATCTGGTACTGTGGGGCGTTTTTACTTTTCCGACTAAAATTGTCCAGGCACTAGTATAGTTTTTTGTTCCAAATTAGTACAAACCATCAGAAAGGTTCAAAGTCAGTGCCTTTAAAATATCAATTCCAATTATATAATCAGGGACAGATACAATCATAGCTGAATACAATCATTTTGGGAGATTCTCTATTTTCATTTCTATTTGTGTTTGCACAGCTTCATTTGTTTTCCTTCTCAAGCCAGTACTAATTACAGATTATCCTTTAAATTTCTTGGGATTTCTATATATTAAGGAGGCATCCGCTCCAGTAAAAACTGAGGCTTTTACAATTTGTGCGGACTATTGCCAGTCCTTCCACGCCAGTCGCACTGGAGTTTGGTCATCGCTTCACTCTTGTTTCCTATGCTGAAGTATTTTGCTAATCTCTTTTCAGGGACACAAGTCAGAGTACAGCTCCCAGTCCTCCTTCTTCCTCGGAACATCGGATTCACTGTGGCGGGGAAGGAGCCACAGTCTGAGTTATTCCTGACTTTCCCGCTTTCGAATTCTGCACTTTCTTGTTGTTATTATTCAGCCCTCTCTACTGATACATATTACACAAGAAAGACCTAAAGACACAGACACAAACAACACGAACACAGATTCTATCCAGTGGCATGACCTCACGTAGCTGTGCACTCCACTAGTGAGCTCTACTGTCTCAAATGCCGAAAAGCACATTAAAGAAGCAAAGTGTGGATAACTACTCTTGAGGTAATACTTGCCAGCAGGATACTGAGACTGAATATCCTCTCTAGTTGGCGGATTAGAGGGCTACTGACAGTCTCCTAACTTGGTGGGCGTCCCCGCAGAGACAACGTGGGTCTCAATGTTAGGAGTTTCGACCCACTCTTTCCACACTGTTTTTTCATGCCCGGTGCATCCTGCCACGTAGGGCCAGTACGTGTCAGCAGGCAGGCCGGGCAGCGGACAAGCTCCACTGTCAGTCACGTAACTTTCTCAGCCATCAGTCTAAGGGTTCTGCTGTCCTCACCTTCTTCCTCCCTCTCGGGTGTTTGACCTTCTAACTAGTTTAGAGGATTTCTGTGATTAAGTTGGCTACAAGTCCAGTCAAGGAGCCGCCTTCAACTGCTTTTGAAAGAATTCGGCGGTGAGCCTGCCTGAGGAACCGCCTCCGTGCTCCTTATCACTCGACCCAGGCAGGCAAACCTCTTCTTTCTCAAAGTCTGTGAATACCTTCTGTTTCACACAATAGTTTTATGACTCTACAGATCATACAATTTTCCACCTCCTATACATGCCATCCTATGATCTGTAGAGGTCAATCTATTGTAACGAAGGACCCAAACAGGTAACGTTTTCACAGCAGTTTCAACCATATCTCGTGTCAACATCATTATACAGGGGATACAACACATAACACAGACAAATATAGCGAATAGAAATAATAATAGCCCTAATAATAGCTTCTGTCCTCATTTAAAGCATTACAATTCTTCCTTCTTTTTAACAGCATATATAGTAGCTCACCTAGCCGCAGTCCAGCTACAATGCAAGTGCCCTGGACTCCTCGTCTCTCCCCACCAGTCGCCTCTTCCCAGAGTTGGTCTCCTACCTCCCGCCATTCTGTAACGCTGAACATACCAGCAGGATCTACCAAATGTCCCCTCTCCTTAGCCCACTTCAATAGCTCATGGAGCTTTCTCACAGCTGCCTCTTGCTTGGCGAGAATATGCAACAGCAGCTGCATTGCCGCCTCCCGATCCATAGTTGGGCGGTCTTTGCGAGGGGCCGATTCCCCCTAGGAAACCCCTGGACCTCGCGGTCTGCCTCCTGGTCCTAAAACCCTTGGACCCGCGGCCTGCCGCCTGGTCCTCCCAGCTTGAGTACATCACGCTGTGAAACTCCCGATTCCCGGTCCTCTGTCCACTTGACCCAGGACCTTCCGCCTCAGCAAGATTATATCTGACGGGTCCCTTTGCCGGAGCTTTGGGTCCCTGTTCGGGTGGCAGATGTTGGAAACTTCTTGCCGGCCCAAGGAATTGGAAGGGGAACAGAAGACACAGACTCCATATGAATTAGATCTTGATCCATTTATTTAGCCCAAATAGCGTGCTTATATACACAAGCAGAAGCAAGCTCTTTAACCACACGTACGCATACACTACGATTGGTTACATGCTACTGTCCATGCATCTTCTACCGCACTTGGTTGGTTGTGGATAACGGGCATGTATTCACACCATTGCTCTGTGCACAAGTCCTTCTTTCTCACTGACAGGCTTGATTACAGCTCCATCTTGCTCAACTTTCTCATGCTTGCAGTTCAGGGACTTTCCAGGATCACATTCCTTCAGATCAGGGAGTATCCACTATCTTCTTTAGCTCAGCTCTTTGTAGTCGTTTCCCCTGGGAAGGCCTCCGTCCCTTAGATATGTTCCCACAGGGCGGCGTGTACAGGGGCCGCAAATGGAGGTGGCCCTCGTACTACTTCCCTCAGTAACATCCAGGCTGTTAGTAATTTCAGTGCGTCAGTGCTACCGCGACTGGCATTGTCCAAAAGGGCATCACCTATCTTCTCCCACATCGCTGGCTCATATGGTTGGGATGGATAAGGGACTAAATCCCGCTCACGTGCCCATATTAGCAACTTTTCTAAAGTTCCTTTATCATATTTTATTCCTCTCACAGAGAGCGTATATTGGAGGAGTTTTGTAATCCCAGCTTCCTGCAAATTCAGGGAATTCCCCATGTTCCTCCCCAGTCGCATCCCGGGCACTCACCGACTGGCCTCTGACCACTGGAAGGTCCCTGTTCGGGCGCCAAATGTTGGTGTTCGGGTCTTGGTCAGGATCAGACTTTAATGCAAGATGCACACACAGTATGCATGAGCATAAGTCCAATTTATTGTCAGCACAGCCTGTGTATATATAGAGCGCTTCGCATGCTAAAATAATTACCATTGTTTATCATAAATCTTCTGTCTCCGGCATGGTATGTACGTGTACATCCTGGCCTTGAGATAACTGGCGCCAGCACTACTTGTATCTCGGTACAGCATGTGACTGCGCACCAGGTGCTGAGGCCTCTCATCTTTATCTGAGAACCATAAATCCCACAAGACACTGTACTGTATCACTGTAAATACTAGTTTGGTGCTTGCAGGTCAGGAATGTTTTTTTAATTCTGAGGGAGATGCAAAGTAAACTATCTTCTTTAGCTCAGCTCTTTGTAGTCGCTTCCCATGGGAAGGCCTCCGTCCCTTAGATATATTCCCTACAGTCTACCATCGATACATCCCATTGCATCAAGGCAACAAGCGTCTGGTAACTGTTAGGTATAATAATAAAGTCAATTTCTAGTTCCTCCCGGATTCTTTAACTTTGTCTTTTCTCAATTACATGTGCTACCTCTGCTAAGGCCTGCTGACTTTCCTCCATCAGTTGCCGTGGGGAGTTTAAATCCGGATCCCCTTGAAGCTGCAAGAAGAGGGATCGTAATTCCTCATTTGCGAAACCAATCACTGACCAAATCCAATTTATGGCTCCTAACAGCCTTTGTAAGTCATCGAGTGTTCCTATTGGCCCAGTTCCAGTTTTTACTCACTGAGGTCGAATTTCACCATCTGTTATCCTCCATCCTAAATAATTCCAGGGGTTTACTTGCTGTACTTTTTCTTTTGCAATTTGCAGTTCAGCTACAATTACTGCAGACTGTTTTTGTTCAGAAACTTGCTTAACTGCTTTCAGTGACAATCCGCTAATTAAAATGTTATCCATATAATGATAGATTAAAACGTCTGGATTTCTCTGCCTAATCGGCTTCAACATTCTTTGCCTAATCGGCTTCAACATTCTTACCACTGTCATCTGACAAATTGTGGGACTATTAACCATCCCTTGTGGCAATACAGTCCAATGATACCTGCACACAGGCTCTCAATGGTTAAGAGACGGCACAGAAACTGCGAATCGAGGGGCATCCTGGGGATGTAATGGTATAGTAAAGAAACAGTCCTTCAAGTCTATGACAATCCAAAGGCCATCCTGCTGGCAACATAGCTGGTGAGGGTAATCCGGGTTGTAAGAAGGTACCCATAGGCTCTATAACTGCATTAATCACCCATAAATCATGTAGCATTCTCCATTTACCATTTTTCTTTGGAATAACAAAAACAGGAGTGTTCCAGGGGCTATTGGTTGTAAATGTCCCACTGCTAGTTGCTCTTCCACCAGCAGTTGTAGCTGCTGCAGCCCCTCTTTACGCAGGGGCCACTGGTTGACCCATAGTGGCGTGTTTGTGCACCAGGTGAGCTGGATAAGCTGCGCCTGCCAATGACCCCTGTTGAAAAACTGTTGAGCCCTCTTTGGGTGAACCCGACACATAAGGTCGTGCCAAGCTGTCCTAACAAATCATGTCCTCAGAGAGTAAATGGTACAGACAATACAAAGGGCACTATGCGACCTGTAGTGCCATCCGGATCCAGTACTGTTAGCATTTGCATACTTTGCCATGGACATTGCATGCCTCCAACTCCTATAATGGTAGCTGCTGGCTCTTTAGTTGGCCAGTGGGGTGGCCAGTCACTTGTTCGCACAATGGAAATGTCTGCTCCTGTATCTACAAGCCCTGTAAATTTAATCCCTTTAATGGTGCATGTCAACAGTGGCTTTTGTTGCACAGTTTGCTGAGTCCAGAAAAGCTGTGGTTCTCCTGTACTCCCAAAACCCTGCAATCCCCTTTTTCACTCTGGCCCTTGCATTGGAGGGTTCAGAAAGGGGACTGAGCAATTGGTTGTCCCGCAGGGATATAACATGGAGGCACAAGAGTCCAAGCCACAATTTGGATTTCCCCTGTGTAATCAGCATCAATAACACCAAGTAACACAGTCCCATCCTTGTTGTAGAGGAGCATCCCAGTGGGAATTAACATTACCCGAGTATCATTCAAAGTCACATCTCCGGAGGTGGCCAAATCCAGCCCTGCCCTCCCTCTTGTGGCTGGCCGGAGTGTACTGGTCAAGCACTTACTTACTGACTGCCTGCATTTCTTTGAGTCATCAGGGCGCGTGGCCTTGCCCTCCTCCCCTCGTTTCCCAACAATGGCCTCCAGGCTGACCATTGGCATGAAACTTAGATCGACATTTGTTAGCCCAGGGAGGTCCTCTCTGACAGCATGGACATAACTGGGTTGGGGCTGGCTTATCTCCTGACCCTCTGGGACAACTTTCCTTAAGGTGGCCATCCTCTCCACATTTAAAGCACTTCCTGACTCCCCCTTTTGGATTTGAGATCTGGCTTTGTGTTGTTAGATGTGCGGCAAGGGTCACAGTCAGTGCATTGGCATGGTGCTCTGCAGTACCGATGTTCTGGCAGGCTCTAAGCATGTCAGCAATGGAAGGATTTTGACGCTTCATGGGCTACTAACATCATATATAAGGGTTCTAAATCTGTCCACTAGTCCGACAGCCCTGGATTAGTTAAGGAACTGCCTGCACAGGATGAGTGACCTACTGTGTTTTCCCATTTACACACGGGTAGCAGCAGCAAGGGTTAGGAAAATGACCGATTGTCTCGTGTGACATAATGGGAAATTATGAGATGTCCAGGTAGCAGTGGTCACTGTTGGGAAAAAATGCTTGTGAAGTGACCTAATCACTTCCTCCTACAAATTGTGCTGAAAAGAAGAGGTAGCGAAACTTCTTCTTTGCAGGCTTCCATTTTTTAGGGTTTTAGTGTTCCCTCTAAAACAACACTATTGTGTCCAAGAGTGTCAGCCTCAACCCAAAAGCCTTATTTTCTCAGGAAACTCATTTCTGCTAGAAAAGCAGTGAAGGAAGCTGCTGGCCTGTTATGAGAAGATAGTCCTCTAACTCTTGCCTGCTACCTAATTTCACTTAGAAATACTCTGAACCCTTTCATAAGGCTACCTCAAGAGCCCTGTATCTGAAGTGCTAAGAAGGGATGGCAGCATAAAAATGCACAAGAGATGGAGCAAACTGGTTGCCTTTTGGCTAACCAGCCTTTGTGGCATCCTGCAAATGTGACAATAGGGGCCACCAGGCCTGGTGGAGTGATAAGATGAACTACAAAGCTCAAGAGGTGGCTTCTCACTCCACCTCTGACAGTAACGCTGCTGTTGGTCGAATCAGCTTCTTGCTTTACCTAGTTATGTTCCCTAACCAACCCATTTGTTTTCTCATCTGCAAGTTGGGAGGTAGCAAAGGTGAGGAAGGAAGAAAATAAAATTTGTCAGGTACCACCTCTGAGTTAGAATGCACAAGGACACATGGGAATTTTTCTGTAACATGGAAAATGGTGCTTCCAGATTCCTGTCTGTCTCACCCCTTGCAAAACTTAAAATTTGAAGTTAACGCACCTAGAGAGGCCTTAGGCTGAGCAGCTGAGTCATTTCTCTATTCTCTGCCTCCAACCCCTTTCCCCACAACAGACAATTTGGGGAGATGTTCTTTCTCATCATGCTCCAGCTGTTAGTACAGGCATGTTTGATGTCTTTGTTCCCTTTACTAAAGCACAGTTTGCATTTGCATGTTTTTGGAATGGGCAGGTATCAAAAAGAAGGGAAGAGAAATATAGTGAGACTGAATTTTCCCCTCTGTTCTAAAGGAAAAAAAAAGTTGAAGGAAAAGGTTGTATTTTTTCAATATCTTGTGCATCTGTGGTGACAGGAAAATCCAGGCAGAAATTAGTGCACTACATAAAGCAAAACTAAAAGCCAGGCAGTTTCTACCCTATGGGACTTAATAGTTACATAAAGTACAGGAACAAAGCAAATCAAGCTAAGTGAAATAAAACAAATGACGGTTACCATGTCATAATGAAAGACTATGCAGTATAAAGGAGTCCTTTGCTGACCACCAGCGTATCAAGGAGGTTTTTCTAGTGGTCACAAAGGAACTTAGTGAAAAATACAAAAGACTTGAAAAGAGTGATGTTATGGAGTGTGTGTATGTGTGCATGTGTTTGGCTCTGCTTAGGGCCTATTAAACCTGCTCTATCTTTTCTAGTTGTAGCTGAATTTGTAACGCTTAAATGCTTAATCCTGCTTGTTCATCTGATCAGAAAACCATTGCGTGCAAAATAGCATATATAAGACACATTGTACAAGATAGAGACATAGGGATTCATCCCATAGGGCTCACTGTGCAGAACATTCAGAAGGGGACGTATCATATAAAACAAGAACTATGCTTCCTTTTCATATATTGATTAGATTTGGTGTTGCTCTCAACATCATGCCACAAAGGGTGGCATGTCTTTAACCCTATCTAACTTTATGTGGAAGTAACTTACTTAGAGCAGTACATGTTTGCATCCTTATGAGTCAAGAATGACATGTCATGAAACTTGAATTTTCCGTTGCATATCAAGTCCACAGGATGAAACAAAAGTGTCAAATATAGAATGATTTTTTACTAACAAGCTAATAATTTCTTAAACACTTGTAGAAGTAAAGAACAGGTATAAAAAAGTGATGAAATGATTGTCAGAGTTCATCTTATCCTTCAGCCTTATCCAACATTTTAGCATTGGCACCAACATGATTAACCACAGAAGTAGTGATGGTGGAACCTGGTTGTGAAACCCTGTCTTCATAAAGTATGACCACGATAACACCTATTACTACAGAAGTGTTTGTTTTAGCGATTATTATTTCCAGAGGTTTCATGTTCTATATATGAATAAAAGAGTGAAAAGTTCTCATGTATTGCTCACATTTATTCCATTAGGGTTCATTAAGCAATAACTGTGCACCTTAGTATAAAAGGCAATCAATCCCTGCTCCAACAGCAGCAGTTACAGACAAAACTGAAGAGGGGGAGGGGGATATCATCGGGGAAGCAAGTTATGGGGTAGGCGATGGCCTGTCATGCCACTTGCAGCAGCCTAACTCCAGAGTCTGTGAAGGGCACAGAAGACACTAAATGGGAAAATAAGAGAACTTCTGTAGGCTCACGTGGTCAAGTTCCAGCTGCCCCAGCACATTGGCACATTGGGAGTCCAACTCCAGTGTCTCTATGTAAACACATGCAGCATGGGGAATAAACAAGGGGAACTGGAGATGAGTGTGCGATTGCAGGGTCGTGATCTCATTGCAATTACTGAGACATAGTGGGACAGCTCTCACAACTGGCACGTGGCCATGGATGGCTTTAGGTTTTTCAGAAAGGACAGGCCAGGTAGGCGAGGTAGCGGAGTTGCTCTTTACATGAGAGAGCAATTGGAATGTAAGGAGCTCTGCCTAGGGGAGGACGAAGCGCGGGTTGAGATTCTGGCGGTGAGGATTAAAGGGCAGGACAACAGGGGCGACACTGTCGTGGGAGTTTACTACAGGCCTCCTGACCAGGGAGAGGAGGTAGATGAGGCCTTCTACAGGCAGCTGCAAGAAGCCTCATGATCCCAGGCCCTGGTCCTTATCAATGACTTCAACCGCCCTGCTGTCTGCTGGGAAAATCACACAGCTAGGAGCAGACAGTCCAGGAGGTTCCTGCACAACACTGCAGATAGATAGCTTCTTGATGCAGGTGGCTGATGAGCCAATGAGGGGAGGGGTGCTGCTAGACCTGATACTAACAGAGATGGTCTAGTGGGAAATGTGAAGGTTGGGGGCACTCTTGGCTGCAGTGACCACGAGATGTTGGAATTCACAATCCCGCGAGGTGGAAGCTGGGCAAGAAGTAGGATTGCAATCCTAGACTTCGAGAGAGCTCTTAAACTTAACTTTGACCTCCTCAGGGACCTCCTTGGAGGAATCACCTGGGCCGGGGCCCTGAAAGGGAAAAGGGGTCCAGGAGAGTTGGCTAATATTCCAGCACCGCTTGCTCCAAGATCAGGATCGGTGCATCCCCATGAGAAAAGTCGAGCAAGGTAGGCAGGAGACCTGTGTGGATGGGAAAGGAGCTTCTGGGTAAATTAAAACAGAAAAAGAGAGCATACATCACGTGGAAGAAGGAATGGACCACGTGGGAAGAATATAGGAACATTGTCAGAAAATGCAGGGATGCAATGAGGAAAGCCAAGGCCCGTTTGGAATTAGAGTTAGCGAGAGATGTCAAGGACAACAGGAAGGGCTTCTACAAATACATCAGCAGCAAGAGGGAGACTAGTGAAACTGTTATTCCCCTGCTGAATGGGGAGGCTGCTTTGGTGGTGGAGGATGCAGAGAAGGCAGAGTTACTAAATGCCTCCTTTGCCTCATTTTTTTACTAAGACTAGTCCCCATGAACTACAGGGGCTGGAGACAAGAGAGAGAACCAGGAGAGAGGAGGACTTTCAGCTGGTCGAGAAGGATTGGGTTAGGGACTATTTAGGCAACCTGGACACCCATAAATCTATGGGCCCACATGGGATGCACCCAAGAGTGCTGAGGGAAGTGGCGGGGGTCATTGCTCAGCCACTCTCCACCATCTTTGAGAGGTCATGGAGGGGGGGAGGTGACGGGGGACTGGAAGAAACCAAGGTCACTGCAGTCTTCAAAAATGACAAGAGGGCAGAGCTGGGAAAGCACAGGTCGGTCAGCCTCACCTCCATCCCTGGAAAGGTGATGGAGCAGCTCATCCTAGAGACCATCTCTAGGTATGTCAAGCAAAAGAAGGTGATCAAGAGTAGCCAGCATGGATTCACCAAGGGGAAGTCGTGTCTTGTTGCAGAATGGTGCAAGGATCGGGGACATGGATTCTGTGTGGCCTTGAGTTTTTAGGCCCTTAGCATAAGTAACTTAGACTCTTAGTACAAGTTAGGCCCTTGGGGTTTGTCCCGTGAGAAATGGCAGCACAATCCAAGAATAGGTGAGAAAGTAATGCTGAGAATGTGCAAACACCCGAGTGTGATACGGAGAATAAGTAGTGGGACATAATTAGCTAACCAATGGTATAGTGGGGTACGAATAGTTAACCAATAGTGTAAGGACGTGTGGCTTTAGCAGCAGTTGTAAAAGTATATAATGCTTGTATGCAGCAGCAATAAATGAAATCTTGCCTTATTACCCATATTGGGTCAGCTGCATTTCTTCCCCGCACCCTCCCCCTGGCCGACGGGTCGACCCTGAGACTCGAAGATAACAGCACGGCTCGGAAGAACAGCAACTCAGCGGGTTTCCAGACTCGGACAACTTGAAGAAGAACAGCAGCTGACAACCTTGAGACTCAGAGAAAACAGCGGCCGGGCGGATTTACCGCCGCAGCAAGAACGTAAGAGTGATTTCTGAGCGCAGTGCGACACGCAGTCTGGGGTCCCAGCTGGTCACGAGTGGGCCCGCACGGGGACCACGCGACAACAAGTGGCGAACAGGGACCCGCTCGCACCAACAGTGTCTGACAAACCTGATAGCCTTCTACAATGAGGTGACTGGCTGGATGGACGATGGGAGAGCTGTGGATGTTCTCTACCTTGATTTCAGCAAGGCTTTCGACACCGTCTCCCATAACATCCTCATATGAAAACTCCAGAAGTGTGGACTGGACAAGTAGACAGTGAGGTGGACTGAGGACTGGCTGGATGGCAGAGCCCAGCGGGTGATGATAAATGGGGCCGAGTCTGGTTGGAGGCCTGTGGCCAGTTGTGTCCCACAAGGGTCAGTACTGGGCCTGGTGCTATTCAACTTGTTCATCAATGACTTGGACGAGGGCACCCTCAGCAAGTTTGTGGATGATACCAAACTGGGAGGAGTGGCCGACACGCCCAAAGACTGTGCTGCCATTCAGAGGGACCTTGACAGGTTTATAGGAGGTGGAAATTTTTACGTTCTGTAAGGTCTTAAAAATCTCCGGTGGGAAGCAGAATCCAGACCATGAGAAAGAAAATGTCTACCCATCTGTGATGAGTGATAAGGAACACGGAGGCAACTGCTCAACCAGGTTCACATCCGATCTCCTCTAAAAATCAGTTGAAGGCAGCTGCTCGACCGGGCTTGTATCCAACTCTAGAGCGGGAGAGACTCCTAACACTGAGGCCTACATTGTCTCCACGGGGTTGCCCGCCAAGTTAGGAGCCCGTCAGCAATGCTCTCCTCTAATCTTCCAACTCAAGAGGATGTTCAGTCTCAGTATCCTGCCAACAAGTGTTACCTCATAAGTAACTATCCATACTTTACTTCTTTTATGTGTTTTCACCTGAATAAAGGCTTGATGTAGTCACCTCATTTTGCATGATTATTGCCGAATCCCGAGCCCATCCGGAAGAACAGATTGGAGAATTGGGCAGAGAGGAACCTCATGAGGTTCAAAAGGACAAGTGCAGGGTCCTGCCCCTGGGGAGAAATAACCCCAGGCACCAGTACAGATTAAGGGTTGACCTGCTGGAAAACAACTCTGTGGAGAGGGATTTGGGAGTCCTGGTCGACAAGTTAACCATGAGTAAGCAAGGTGCCCTTGTGGTCAAGAAGGCCAATGGGATCCTGGCTGCATCAGGAGGAGCATTGCCATCAGGTCGATGGAGGGGATCCTGCCCCTCTGCTCAGCTCTGGGGAGGCCGCATCTAGAGTATTGGGTGCAGTTCTGGGTTCCTCAGGAGAAGAGGGACATGGAGCTTCTAGAGAGGGTCCAGCATAGGGCCACAAAGATGATGAAGGGACTGGAGCATCTATCGTATGAGAAAAGACTAAGCAAGCTAGGTCTGTGTAGCCTGGAGAAGATTAGATTGAGAGGAGATCTGATCAACACGTACAAGTACCTGAGGCGAGAATGTAGAGAGGATGGGGCCAAGCTCTTCTCCATGGTGGCCAGTGACAGAACAAGAGGTAATGGATTCAAGTTGAAACACAGGAAGTTCCACATCCACGTGAGGAAGAATTTCTTTCCTGTGAGGGTGACAGAGCCCTGGCACAGGCTGTCCAGAGTAGTTGTGGAGTCTCCTTCTCTCGAGATCTTCAAACCCGCCTGGACGCCACCCTGTGCCCTGTGCTCTGGGTGTCCCTGCTGGAGCAGGGGTGTTGGACTAGATGATCTCTAGAGGTCCCTTCCAATCTCAACCATTCTTTGATTCTGTGAGAAGCAGAAGGGAAATGAATAGTGCAGTGGCAGCAAACGCTCTTTTGATTTATATGTAATGTTAGTCCTTTCCCTGGCATTTCCATGTACAGTTGTCACATCTCAGGGCTTTCTCTGTTGGTGTGCAATTTAATAAACTATGTATGATTCTTCAAATGGGCCAATCAATCACGATGACCTGGAAGAGAATTTGTGTAGAAATTGTGAAGTACTTTGTTGTTTTTTTTTTTTTAAGTGTATGGACAATTGATATTATAGGGAAAGAGAGGGATAAAGGCATCAGGCTAAGTAATCCTGTTTTAATATCACTTTAAAAAATTTAGAGAACTTTTTTTTTTAAATCACTTGCTTATTTAAAAGCTATGATCTGTATATATTTCCTAGCATTTTTTTTCTCTACAGGAAATTTCATGGGAATTGTCCAAGTTACCTTGCAACTATAGTTTTTGAAGTATGAGGAAAATATGTATTTTTGGAGGAAGACATTTGTGAATAATTTTCTTTGCCAAACACATGGAGGAGAGAAAAAGGTGTTGGGCATGCAACAGTGATTCGGCTGGAATTCTTGAAATGTCAGGACCATCAGTATATGAAGACAGGCTACTTGGGATAAAGAGTGAGAACTCAGCAGGAAGATACAGACTTTTAATGACTGCTAGAAGGAAAGGTGACAAAAAAGTGGAGAACAGAAGACAGCTGCAGAACTTGAGGCAAAAAAAAAATCTTTATTTTCCAGAGTTAAGCAGCAAGTCCATGTTAGTGAAGGCGTCAGAAGGTAATATCCAGCTAAGCTTGCTTAGAACTAGCTGAAGCCTCTGTAGGCCATACCTCATTGCACAGCGTGGACATACCCTATTTCTAGCCCTCATGGGGCTTTTCCCATGGCAAGGAACATAAATTCTACAGAGATTTCGTTGCCCCTCAGGAAGGTCAGGGCCTTTAGGGTATCCTGGGTTCTGGTGACTGGTCAGGAGCTACTGCTCTGTAGATCACTGCTTATGCAACAGCCATCTCTCCTGCAATTCTCAGGAGGGTGCCAAGGCAGAGAGCATCACAGCAGTCATGGCAGAAGTGGAATCACCAGAAGGAGGAACAGGTGAGCATTCCTGGAAAATCGCGTTGCAAGGAGGGAGGGTCATATAGTAGACTGTGGACTTGGAGAGGCCTAGAGGGGTTAAAGAGAGAGGACATGTCAAAGTAAGAAAAAAACAGAGGCTGATAGAGAGAGAAATCTAAATCATTTGTTTGCATCTTTGTTCCTCTGTAAAGTTTTGGTTTCATGTTGCACAAACTGTTAGACTAGAACTTGGAGCCACTTAGTATCCCCAGGTGATAGTAGATAGCCAAAAAGAGCAAGGAGGCTGGTACTCAGGCTATCAATTCTCACCCAGTGATAAAGAACACACTTCTAGGGGCCTCAGTGTTCAGACTCACAGAAATTAGTTACAGCTTCTAATGCTTTTCTGAGTTGGATAAGGAAGCACTGCTATTCCTAATTTCCTAATGAAAAAACAGTGGTAGAGTAGTTAAGTGATTTGTATAGCCTCAAGCATCATGTCAGTAGTACCTCTCCTCCCAGTCCTGTGTTCCTTCTGCACTTGGGATCACACACAAGGGATGGTAGCCTTCTGTTGTAGTATACAGGTACCTGAAAATAGCTAAATCCTCTTTGATATTTACCATATTATCAATATTATTGGGCATTAGAATTTTTACTTTTTGTTGTATCCTGGCTTTACAAAAGGTCCTGGGAGAAATGAGTAGGAATAATAAATGAGCAAAAAATACTATGATTTTTCCCTGGCGTGTGGTCTTTCATAGTGTCCAAGAAAACTAGCTGTTAAACTCTTATTGGTTTGCATTATACTTTTGAGATTGTGCTGCTAACCTGATACTTCTTTTTGTCCCTCTTGAATAAAAAGTAGCGTTTGATTTGGATATAGTACTTTTTATTTTAAATGGAATAGAAAAAAATGATTTTAAGGCCTAATTGCATGTGTGCGTGTGTGTCAAATAACGTGTCACATTTAAAGGCTGTCATGGGAACCAACCAGTGTAATTGTATATGGACAATGTTATCTAATTTATCCTGCTTTGTATAATTTACTGGTATATTTTGCTGTGGGTTGCATTATTTAGTTGTTTGATAATCTCTTTTCTTTCCTTAGTGATTTATGAGGTAGAATTTCTGCTTGTTTTATATCAGCATGTTATTTTGTCAGCCACAATCTCTTTATGCAATAGGGGTATACAAAAAAGGTAGTGGAGGACTATCCATACAGAATATTTGATTGAAATGGAACCAACTTGGAGTGCAATTGTTGGTTATATGCAAAGAACGAAAGCTGGTCTGCACTCTGGGTTTGCTTGCCTATGTTTTGTGGACCTATGTGGATGAATGAGCACAAAATGAAAATTTTTTTGCTTTCTCTTGAGCCTTTGCATTTTTCCCTTCTTTCTCTTGAGGGTGGAGTCATATCCCCTGTCTTCGTCGCATCACATTTCTTCCTCACCTTGCTAGCCTCAGCTGGTACAGAGGTGACAGAGGGCCTGGCTATTGCCATTCTCCACTACCAGGCTACTGCTGCTGACTGGGTGAATTGAAGGCTTTTTGTGTGATTGGGTTGCTTTGTGCCACTAAGCAGCAACTGAGCAGAAAAGGAGTGGAATATATCCTGCACATACACTATGTATATGTGCCAAAGATCTCCAGGTGAGGTGGGAATGCAGATGCTCTGTTTGATTTCCTTCTACATGAGTATCAAATTTTGCAATTCATAATGTGTAATTTTCCAAACTTTTTTTTACCAACCACTTACTAAGATTTTATTTGTGAAAATAAGCACAAAAACTGAGCATTTACTGAGATGAAATAAAATGTATTTTAAAACAGTGAAACACATGGTTAACTATAAACTCTCCACAAAATACCACAATGTAGTGATAGCAATGTCAATACTATTATACAAAGTAAAGAGAAAAATCTTGTAAAGGAATCCAATGCTTAAAAGCAAGTTTCATATTGAATGCTTTCCATTCTATTAGAACAAATTCTGCTGAGAGAGGGACCCACTAAGGTAATTCCCCTCTTAGCCCTCTTAGATCACTACAGAGGGCATAACATTACATCAATGTTTTTTCAGTTTTGTACGTGCGTGAATTCATGGTCTTGTTTCTGGCAAAAGCAAAATTCAAGTTGGATTCTGTAGAGATGCAAACTAACCCGTGATAACCCGTGATACTCATTTATCAGCTGAAGCCTTTAATTCCTGTTTACAATCTCAGTTACTCACTGTAAATATGATTCAGATGTCAGCATGTTATAATCAGCTTTAGATGTTCATAAGGAAAAGAAAGGAAAAATAAAAATAAATTATCTTCTTGAAAATTTCCACTATTAACAGAGAGTAAATATACATTTGAAATAACTTCAGTTATAGTCAGATGGAGTCTTTTCATTGTTTTCAAAGAGCTTTGAAAGAAACGTAGAGTATTTAGTACAATATTTCATGAAGTGTGCTTATACCTTTAATAGATTTCAGAGAGAAAAAGTGCCAATTATTTTTATAAAAAACTTTACTGGACAACAGGGAGCATGAGAAAGTGCAGTTCCCACCTAAGCTGTGAAGTAGCATTTCCAGGCTAAAAGACTAGAAGGCTTGATGGTCCATATGTTATTCCTAGACAAAATTATGTTTCTATGTTTTCTTCCTCTGTCATTATCTCTGTGTTTACAAAGTCACTGGATACCAGACATTGTGTAGGAGGTGGAAATTCTTATGATCTGCAAGATCATAAAACTATTGCATGAAACAGAACCCAGACCTTGAGAAAGATGTCTGCCTGCCTGGGCTGAGTGATAAGGAACATGGAGGCGACTGCTCAGCCAGGTTCACAGCCAACTTCCTCCAAAAGCAGTGGAAGGTGGCTGCTCGACCGGACTTGTAGCCAGCTCGAGAGGGGGAAAGACTCCTAACACGGAGGCCTACACTGTCTCCACGGGGACACCCGCCAAGTTGGGAGCCTGTCAGCAATCCGCCAACTCGAGAGGATGTTCGGTCTCAGTATCCTGCCAGCAAGTGTTATCTCATGAGTAACTATCAGTACTTTGCTTCTTTTATGTGTTTTCACCTGAATAAAGGCTTTGTGCAATTATTGCTGAATCCCGAGCCCATCCGTAACAGATATATAACCAAAAGATGACTGTTTTTTCCTGTGAGACAATGAAACTTCACAGATCCAAATGACCTTAAAACTTACAATGCAAGCAAATGCAAGAGAGAAAGTAAACAAGCCTAATTCTGTAGCATCAAAGTTGCTGCTAAGAGAAATTCAAGAGTATTCTTATTTTTATTTAGAAAAAAAAATCTAAGGTCTCTAAGATCTTTCTCCAAGGATATTGGAAGGCAATCAGGGTGCTTGACTTAGATGGAGGAAAGAAACAGGTATGGTATTTTGTTATCTTTTTTAGAAAAAGTAAAAATTCGAAAAATTAACTCCAGAGGCAACTCTAAAGGAGTCATATCCCACTATTTCAAGTACAAAAATACACCCCATGGCTGTAGTATATTTATTTATTGAGATTTATCAAACATTTATCAACATTTATCAAACAATATCAAACATTTTCTAAGAAGTAGTTAGTAGATCCCATATCCATATTTCTGTATTATTAAAACATTTTTTTTTGGTAGATAGGGAAGACTTTAAAGATAATGCAATGATCACTTTGGGTTGGTAAAAATAATATAAATTATTGTGGAAGAATGGCCTGGAAAAGGGGAAACCTAGAGAAAACCTAGGGCCTAACAGAAGTTTTGGCCTTACAGCAGCTTGTTTGGGGTGATACACAGTTGCCACTTCCAGGATGGCTGGTACGCACGAACTTTGCTCCTCCACAGTTCCCTGGGCAGCACAATCTGCCCTCCTCGCAACTGCAAAGGGCAGTGACGGAGGAGGGTGAAGACACTGTAGCCAAACTCTGTTGCACTCCCTGTGCTGGGCCGCTGATAAGCTGCACAGTAGCTGTCCAACAGGAGATATATGATAAGATGTCCAGTGCTGAGCCAGCAAAGGTGGCAAATCACTCCTTTCAGATAAACTTTGCTTGAACTTTGCTCATTATAAGCTCATTATAATACCAACACACACCTCCATCCCCAAAGTTACCCTCCTCTGAGGTGCGACCACTCCTCACTGAGCATGCACCCTAGATTTTCAATTGACTGTACCTTTAAATGAAAACGAGAGACTTTTTCACCAATCAATAACAATATTAAGTATGACTATAGTCACTCAAGCTCCACCTGAATGTAAAGAAAAAGTATAAAAGGTGAACTAAGGATGAGAAGTGACAGGGAGGAGAAACCATTGTAACTCTTGGGTCAGTCGATGGGCTGAACTCCCTTTCCTCCCCTTGGGTCAAGACGCCGCCTGAGGAGACTCGAGACTGAGCCCTCTCCCATCTTCTGGGGTGAGTGATGATTGCACATTTGTACATCTGAGCTAGGTAAAAAAAACTCACGCTGTAGTAGAGAATTTCCTGTACTGACATCCGAAACCTGCTTTGTAAATGTTGCATTTGAATAAACCATGCTGTTTGTGAACTCGACTACTTGTTTGGGGGGGGCAGTCAGCCCTACAGTTGACAGACTGTTCGTGAATCCGATACTGCCAGAGTCGAGCTTATAGTTGATCACACTATTTGGGAACTCGATTCGCTCCTAGGAAGGCGATTGGACCTACAGTCCACAGACTGTGAATTCGATACTGATTTGATATCTCCTTTCCCCTCCCCCCCCACTACCGCTTTCAAACTGCAACATTTTCACAAAGGGGTGCCAATCCAGAATACATTAACAAGGTATGGCTGCATAGGTAAGATAATATTTTGATTTCATTAAAAAGCAATCTTCATGGACCATATCCACTAACACTGTTTCCAACTACAGCTGTCACCTTTATCAGGGGAACAAGAGCAAGCCACTACATTTTAATCACTGGAATTTGTCAGGAACAAAAACCAGCCTGCTTCCCACAAATCAATAGACATATATGCTCATAAGGAGAGTGAATTGGAAAAGGACAGCTACACCCCGCACTACACCACCTATTCTGGAGCAATCAAAGCACTATAATTGTAGCAGATAAATCTACTGAATTAGGTTCTGGGATGAAACACTCATCTTTTCACCAATCGCATGCTTACATGAGCCATCTGTGACATAATTCATGTTTCAGTTTGAGTATTTCCAGTAGTTCACAAAAGTAACACAAGGATACACTTGTATCCAAAACTGGCAGCATTTCTCCAAAAATCTTCTTCCTGCTTATTAATATCTGTGGTGCAGTCATTAAGCTATTCTTTTGATTCGCTCTGCCAATAAAAATAAACATAATTATTTTAATACTCCCAGTCTTTGAATTTATCATATCTAATATACTTGAGGGCAAATACTATTTTTGTATGATAGATAATTATTCTTCAAAAAAATACCATGAAGGAATTTAGAGGGGCAATGCTTGGGATAAGAAGAGCTTGAAGATTCTTGCAGAATATATATTATGGTGTTATAAGAAGCCCCAGATAGAATTTACCCAAGGACATAATTTTTGCTACTGTTGCTGGTACATCATAAGAGAGTACAGACAAGACAGCAAACAGCAGTTAAAGACAAAGATAAAGACCACCATATCTTCAAGGAACTGTTTGAAACTGGACAATGGGGCCAAAAAAGGGCTCCCTGAGCCAAAGCGAGACCATATATGGAAGTGAGCTACCAGAGTTCATCAGAAGGACCCCGAAAGACAAGCACCAGGGGTCTCGAAAGACCACCAGGGACCATCGAAGAGACAGAGTGCATGCGCACGTGATGGTGGGGCATCAAGATGCCTGATTCTTAATACTACATTGATGTTAAGAGGTTTATTCCCGATTTTCGGTGGCGATGGGAGTGAAGTTTTGGCCTTTAATGCAGTGATAGCTCTATGGTAGGCAATGATAGTAGATGTGACCCCAATAATGGATAATATGCTTACAACAAGGATTTCCTGTAATGAAAGAAGAATTAACTGTAAAACCATCATGGAAGAATTTTTTGTTGAAGGAAAATAGGAATATATTTGCTTGTTTGCAGAGAGATGGAGATTAACTTTTTTTTTTTAAGGCAGGGAAGAACTGATGGACAAGTGAAACAACTGTTTTTTTTGTAATTAACTAGCACAGCAACAACAAATTAGGTTTGGGGGAGAAATTTGCATTTGTAAGAGTTTTGGAATGGTGATTAAAAGCTGCATCATGTAACTGAAAGGCCTCTTATAAAGGAATAATTCTAACATATACTGTGTGTAATGAACTTGGAGGGTATGAAATAGAATTTCAGGATTTACAGTTCTGAACCCCTTCAGAATGTATTAATTTGCCTGGAATTAGCTCACTTCCATGAGCTGGTACAAGATGTGCTGGCATTGTAGGTGAGAGCACTCATATAAACCGCTTATTACCATCTGAACCTGTGGTTCAGGTTCCTAATCATCAGTGAGAGGGGAATAAAATAACTAAATAGTTATTTTATTCAAGGAAGCAATATTAACCTTGAGAAAACTAATGTACTGAGGATCATTACCATGGTCTTTATTTGCTGCTCATAAGAAGATCAAATATAGATGGTACATTTCTACTCATCTGTACCATTCCCAAACTATTTAGCATACACAAAATGCTCCAAATAATCAATGAAATATATATTATTGGAAATGTTTAAGAAAATTCTGTCTCCTGAAGGACATGCATCCCACCTACAACAATTAAAAAGGCCTACATAGACAGGCACTAAGAGAGATAGCTAGGTCACTACAGAGGCTTAATAAAGAGTCTGAGCAGTTATGCAGAACAGCCACCTAAACCTCCATCAGACATCTTGGATGTTAGGAGTCTAATTTCCATGGGCACATTTATAAATCCTTTTAGCTGACTGAATCTTTTGACAGTCACATAGTTTGTAAATCCACTATTTAGAGCCTGAGTCTGTAATCCTTTGTCACTGCAAGCTCAAAAATGAAAGTCATATATGTAAGACCGTTTAGTACAAGAGGATTTGCAGGATCAGGGGGTTGATGAGAAGCAGAAAAGGGCTATCTCTCTGTTCTACTAACACTTGAGATGTTTTTCTTTTACCTTTTCTCAGGGACCATGTAGAATTCATAAGCAACAGCACAACTGCTTCTACTCACTGTAATTATCAGTTTTACTATCATTATATATAAGATCTGTAGCTATGTAACTTCTTTCCCCAAGGTCCCTTTAACACTTAAATGCCAGTGCAATAAAACAGAGGTCACAGGACTGTTCTTCATATCTTTTTACTGGTCGTAGGCTTGGCCAGCTATCCATGAATGTGCGAGGCAATTGAAGCACTTACATACAAAGCAGGTAGCTTAGCAAAGCAGCTCCTGTCACTTTTCCTGTTGTACCAAAAGCTGCAGTTGTCGGGTTCGTCTCAACTCGTGGTGGTTGCCCGTGGTTCTAGAGGGAATACTGAGGCCATCCATCTCGGGTTCAAGAAGCACTTGCACCTATAAGGTGATATGCCAAATGACGTTTATTGAAAGACGCTGCTGGTTTTTATACTTTGCGCCAATGCGGAAGTTGTCTTATGCACCAATCAGGTTCCCCGATATTACCTTCTGCCCTAATACGGGTAAGTCCCTGCCCTTTCTGTGACATCGCGAGATCTTCCGTCCGCCATTCCCTGTCTCTGCTTCTGTCACGTACAACACGTCTTGTTGACGATACGGCTACAACCCCCACATGCAGTATCTGGGCTTATAGTAACCTGCCCCCATACACACGGATGCCCTCATAGTCAGGTACACTATAGAATAAACCCACAAATACATTATTTTCCCTGGTTTCAATGGAGGATTTTTTTTTAATATTATGATGGTTTGATATGTCTAATTGCTATTGAGGTGGGCAAATCATGATTTATTCTGATAGGTGTAGCAAGCTCATTAGGATGGCAAAGAACCTTCCTCTATTTTCATTCTCTGTTTAATTCTACAAGTGATCTCAAAGTACACAATAATGATGCTGCTAAACTCTTCAAGAAAAATATGGAATCATGCTTGCATTTTCTAAATTCTTCAAAGATTTATGTATGAAAAATCCCAGTCTGAATTTTACCAGATGCTTGAAACGCGTTAGTTAGCTGAAGACCAGAAAACCAAATGTGTGGACAGTTTATTACTACGTTTCACCTTTCAGAATCAGTTATTTTTATGTCCTCTGGATTTCAGCAGTCCATTTAAGGCTATAATAATATCCAGAATGGAATGAGAATCAAAATTTTCCTTTTGGCTATAATTTTCTTTGGAATGAAAATTCCCATAATACATCACCCAGAAAGATACCTAAATAAAATAACCAATAGTTTGTCAACCCTGCTAAGAAAGTGCCATCGTCTTTCTCTTTTCTTGTCTTTTATGGGAGAAGCTTTGAGTATTTCATGTTGATTGCTTAATTGGCTGCACTGGTACTCTTTAAAAATGCGTACAAAATCAAGAATCTAGTACGAATCAAACACAGGCTTCTATCAATCATGCATTTGGGGTATTATCTGAGGTTTTTGGCCAAAAACATGTCATTAAAAGTTGCAGAAATTAATTGGTGCCATTGGCTGTAACGGCCTTTCCTGACAGTTTCTCAAATCACAGAATCACAGAATGGTTGAGGTCGGAAGGGGCCTCTAGAGATGAGCTAGTCCACCTCAAATGTAAAGAAAAGTTATGGATAAGGCAAATTCCACATGGGATTTTTATAAATGTCTGCTTTGTTCTCTTATTGTTTATTGCAAATGTTATTATTGTGATCTATTGCCCCATCATGTTTTATCTATACTGCTTATGCCATTTTGTAGCCCACAACAACCAAGGGTTTCAGTCACTGACTAAAATAGCATCTATTTTTTATATTCTATTTTATATATTCCTGGAGCAATCACTAGGTATTAATTCTGCATGTTTAAAATTTCATACTTAAGCAGATCTTATTTTGATTAAATGTTGCCAACAATGATCTTTGCACAATTGTGAATCTTTACTCAGTATGTGCATTTTCTTCTACAGTTGGTTTTATTACTCTATAAAGCTACAGGAGTTATTAGTTTATTTCAGTTGAAACATTTGGCATCTCTGTAAAACAGATCTGTTGCAAGACATTTTTCAGTCTTCCTTTTTCAATTTATTAATTGTAAGATTATTTTGTTAATTACAAATTAGATGATAATCAGGGCTAATCTCCAGGAAAGGTTAATCCTTTAGGGCTGAAAAACTATGGAATGTGGCATATGTCTTAATGTAATCTTAAGTAATAAAAGAATGCAAAAAAATGAAATTCACAAAAGGTTTCATATTAAATATCAGCAGGTCTTCCTAATACCATAATTGGAATCAGATTATGACATTATGTTGCTTTGCATCTTTGATTCTGGAATTTGAAACATCCACTCAAAGGCACTTGGTAGCATAAGTCTTGCTTTAAAAAACTGCTGTGAATTAAATTTAAGGCATACTTTTCTTCATTAAACCTCTTCAGGTAAACTGTATATAATTTGTTGGATCTTTAGGTTAACTTGTTCTGAATGTTTTCTGTAAAAAGCTATTGATTGTGATATTCTCTGGTAGTATAACCTCCCTCGCAAAACAAAACAAAACAACAAACATAGGGGAAGAAAAAAACTTACTCCTCTAATATAATTATATCTATGGAAGATTTTTTTTTTTCCCCCTAGGCTAGTGTTTCACGTGTTTCATGCTCATCATATGCACATTTGAAAGAGCATAAAAGGATCAGAGCTTTAACCATCTGCCCAGCCATTAGTTTGTAAAATAGTGGTGGTTACAGATTCACAGAATCACAGAATGCTTGAGGTTGGAAGGGACCTCTAGAGATCATCTAGTCCAACCTCCCTGCTCCAGCAGGGACACCTAGAGCATGTGGCACAGGGTGGCATCCAGGCAGATTTTGAAGATCTCCAGAGAAGGAGACTCCACAACCTCTCTGGGCAGCCTGTGCCAGGGCTCTGTCACCCTCACAGTAACGTTCTTCCTCATATGGAGTTGGAACTTCCTGTGTTTCAACTTACACCCATAACCCGAAGGAGGTAACCTGTCCTCCTTCAGTTTTCATCTGCTTTTGCTGTGTTTATTGGTATTTGTGGTACTCTGTCTCCTATTTTGGCATTTTAACTTTGTATGTGGTGATTCAACACCACTACTCTGTCTAGCTCTAGTAATTTCAGTATTCTTCTTTCAAATACAGATTTTATCTTTTGTGAATGTTGATTTGTTTTTGTTTGAATAGTTTCAGAGCTGCACTTATTTGAATTGATTATCCTGTGCTAAAGTTGTAAATCCTCTAAGAGCTTCAGCTAGAGTTCACTGAAAATAGGAAATATTAGTTGTATGGGCTCAAGGGATCAGTAATAGAAACATGGCTTTTCTTTATATATCAAGAGTTTGCATGGTGCACACTCACAACTGATATCCTTACTCTTGGATGGGTCTTTAGTGCCCTGTTTTACTTGACACAACAGTCATAGCCTGGTTCTAATAGTCAAACACCACCTTAGCAAAAATGACCATTGCAATTAACACCTTTGCTGTCATTCTCTGGGAAACAAAAAAATCTACATTTTAATAACTCCAGAGGTGGAATATAACGCTCATAAAGACATATCTGCAGGATATTGTTTAGTATTAAAGCAGTTGGGGTATATGTATTTCTCCAGTGCCTAGAATTTAAAGCAATGTATAAGTCATGGTGAGATCTTGCTGCGCTTTGAGCATCTCTAAACTCCTTACTGTTTTTCAGGTGCTCATTACATTTTTGATGTTGAAGAGAGTGGCACTGCTTGTTAAATGACTCTGCATGCATTTGACTGTTGCAACAAAATCTTCTAAGTACCTGTTGTCAAAAACATTTTTATGACACCTATCCATAGTGATTTGGATTATCCATTATTTTATGAGAGTTGTGAAACCTTACCAAACAAAAAGGCTATATTTGTTAAATTGTCTTCAATACCCAATTCAACCCACTGTCACTGAGGCCTGGAAAGCTAAAGCGGCATGTCTGAGGTCTCATAGTTACTATGTCCTTGATTGTACTGAAAATGGAGACTCAGCCGCATGTCAAGTTCCTTACTCCAATTATTTCATATTTGTTTAAATTCATAAGAAGAGAAATGCTTGAATAGTGCTCTATTTTTTTTGTTTGTTTCTCATTTAGATACAATTGCTTAAATGTATTCAGAAGCAGTGTGTCGGAGAGCTCCTGGGTGCACGTTAACCCCCCATACCTAGTCCCTTCCTTTGACTGCCAGCTCCCAAGCTATTAAGTCCCTGGGGAGATGCAAGGGAGGATGGGCACTTCCCTGCTACAGTCATTTCTACTATGCTGGTCTTTTGCTTTCTATCAGCTTGCAGTAGCAGTGGCCAACAGGTCTCAGGCATGTTTGCCCCTCTGTGCCAGTATCTCCCACACAGGCACCTGGGCAGTCCCTAGGGTAGGCATATGGTACTCTGTGTTGCCCTTCTGACAAACATCCTTAGAGAAAAGAGTTATGAAAAGCAACCTGCCAAAGTGCTTTGGGACTGGTGTTAGGTTTTCTTAGAGGATATTGTTCTGATTTACTGAACCTACCGATCCCTTGACAGAGTTAACAGAGAGAAGCCTTTATATTTATCAGGCCATTCATGTAGTGAAGCTAAAAGTCTCTCTGTAAATATTCCCTAAGATATAAAAGAAGCCCTGCTGTGCTTCTGCTAACATTGAAGTAATATAAGGAGTGCTCCCTTTTGATTTATCGCTGGTGTAGTTCTGTAGTTCTAGAGTAGCAGAGACAATACATAAAAGCATTTAAAGTCCATTTCAAGTCCTGGTCCATTTCAAGTCCTGGGATGAAGGGATGCAGATCCATTTTTTTTTTCCAGAAATGAGTGTGGAATTGACCCTCAGTTTGTGTAAATTGGCACAGCTCCCACTCGCTTTTGATAGGGAATTAAGACAATTTAAAACAGTTGAAGGTCTGGTTCCACAATCAGAGCAGAGAGAAATGTAGGACAGCAAAAATCAAACATAAACCATTAAAATTATTTTTTTATATACTGTAGGTTTGATGTTTTAATCTTTGAAGCTTTAATCATTAGCTGTCTACAAGGCAGAACATGAAGTATATTTCATACATTTTGAAAGGTCAGGTCCAAAGTCATTCTCCCTTAGAGGTCTTATGGCTGTTTATGCTTTTTTGATGTTTGTACCATCATGAAGACTGGATAAGTAGATGAATGACCATGATAAATGTGCGTAATGAGAAAGTGGTAAGAATTTCAGCATCTGACATGAGTTATGCCTCTGTTGTCCTGAAAGGGAGATGCTCTGATTTTATCTTTATTCTCTATTTTCTTAATTAGCATATTTTCCACCCAGTGTCTATGTCTTTGGCAAGCATGTTGTCTAATAACTAGATATCTCAGTCAGTGACCCTATTATAGATACTGCTGTATTTTTTCTTGTTTAAAAATCTCTCTACTCCCTGTAGAGCATGGGAGACCAAGCTTTATGCAGTAATATAGAACAAAAACTGCTAGACAAAAAATCTGATGGGATCCTGAATATGGGATCCTGTGAGTAAATACATGCGCATTTACTCACATACATGGTCTGATTCAAATTGCTGGGATTAATTACATAATTAGAAATTACACACACATGTATATGACATGGATGTCTCATATCTGGATTTCAGCAAGGCTTTTGACACAGTCCCTCACAGCGTCCTCCTGGGCAAGCTCCGGAGGTGTGGGTTAGATGAGTGGACACTGAGATGAATTAACAACTGATTGGATGGCAGAGCCCAGAGGGTGGTGATCAGCGTTGCAGAGTCTAGTTGGAGGTCTGTAGCTAGCGGTCTCCCCCGGGGGTCAGTCCTCGGCCCAGTCCTGTTCAATTTATTCATCGATGACCTGGATGAAGGCACAGAGTGCTACCTCAGCAAGTTTGCCAATGATACCAAACTGGGAGGAGTAGCTGACACCCCAGAGGGCTGCGCTGCCATCCAGAGGGACCTGGGCGGGCTGAGCAACTGGGAGGTAAGAAACCTTATGAAATTGAACAGGGGCAAGTGCAAGATCTTGCACCTGGGGAGGAATAACCACAGACACCAGTACAGGCTGAGGACCGACCTTCTGGAGAGCAGCTCTGCTGAGAAGGACCTAGGCGTCATGGTGGACAACAAGCTGACCATGAGGCAGCAGTGTGCCCTCGTGGCCAAGAAGGCCAATGGCATCCTGGGGTGCATTAAGAGGAGCATCTCCAGCAGGTCGAGGGAGGTGATCTTACCCCTCTACTCAGCCCTGGTAAGGCCACATCTGGAGTACTGTGTCCAGTTCTGGGCCCCACAGTACAAGAGGGATGTGGAGCTGCTGGAGAGAGTCCAGCGCAGGGTCAGGAGGATGATCAGGGGCCTGGAACATCTGTCCTATGAGGAGAGGCTGAGGGAGCTGGGCCTGCTCAGCCTGGAGAAGAGAAGGCTGAGAGGGTACCTGATCAGTGTCTATATAAATACCTCAAGGGAGGGAGTGAAGAGGATGGGGTCGGTCTCTTTTCAGTGGTGGCCACCGACAGAACTAGAAGAAATGGCCACAAACTGAAACACCAAAAGTTCCACAGGGACTTAAGAAAAAGTTTCTTAACCATGAGAGTGACAGAGTCCTGGTACAGGCTGCCCAGAGAGGTTGTGGAATCTCCTTCTCTGGAGATCTTCAAGACCTGCTTGGATGCAGTCCTGTGCCACGTGCTCTAGGCATCCCTGCTGGAGCAGGGAGGTTGGACTAGATGATCTCTTAGAGGTCCCTTCCAACCTTAACGATTCTATGATCCTATGATTTTGAAAACCTAGCTATTCAGATCAAATTCTAATCTGAGATGCCCAGAAAGTCTGATCCTGAAAGATCCTGAAAGCCTTATATGGGTAAAATTCCCTTTGATGAGATTTTTCCCATTGATAGGAATCTTGCTTCAAGAAGATAACAAAATCACAGCCATTAAAATATTCCTCTAAAAATGAGTCATTTCATGAGCTTGGAGAATTTTGGCTATGGATTTATTTTTTAAGCAAATACAGTCTAAATTCAGGGACCTTAACTTCTCAGAAATCAAATGAATGATCTTAATTTATACCAGGGATGCTTTCAATTCAGTGATGATTCATTACCTTATACTTCTATCCTGCAAAGATTCACACACTTTCATATTTTCCATGCTAAGTATTTTTAGCGAAAAAGTATATACATTTGTGGAAGCAGGGCCTAATGGACTCAAGCAGCTTCTCCCAAGGTGTATGGCAGAATTGTTGACTTGAGTGGGAGGAAGAAACAAAATAGCAACAGTAAAGCTACACTAAGTTAGCAAATTCTGCATAGTATAAGCAGGAAAACAGTATTGACTTCAAAATTATAGGCAGAGAAATTAAAATGCATCTCTTAATTAAATGCTATAAATGCTATACATCTACAGTAATACAATATTTTATTCTGCTGTTTAACTATTTGCATTATTTTTTCTGTGATAATACCAAATTACTTGTGATGAAAAGTAAACATGAATAGTTGAATGCAACTATTGCAGATAATTGCAAAAATATATTGTCCATATTTTTTTGTTTTATATTTATCTAAAGGCATATATATAAAGCACCAGCAACACTTTGTGTAGCAAGCAGGAGATAAACATTTTGTGGAGAGTTTATTTAGATTTCCTTGGTTTCCTTTCAAACTAACATTTGATTACTAGAGGCATTACAAATTAGTGAGACGAATTAAGCTAAACTTTTTATCTCTGGTAGTTTGCACATGAACTAGTATTCCTTCTAAAGATTGCCTAGCAAGATAAATGAACAAGAGGAGCAATTAGAGTAAGGAAAAAGTAAAGATTGTCTGACATGATTTAAGTTTACCGCTAAAGCAGTTTGTAATTTTGTCTCTATCATCAGAATTAACTAAAACTGTAAACATAAATCATTATATTAATTTATTTCACCACACTGGTCTAGGAGAAGAAGATTTCATTTTTTTTTCCCTCACAGACTGGAGGATTCAAGCATTCATTGAACATTTTTTTTATGTATGAAAAATAAGCAAACCTAAACAATCATTGATTAGTATTTCAACTTCCTTAAAATCTAGGGTTTTTTGATGATAAGCCAAGAAATGCCCTTGTTATTGTTGCTAAAAGAACTATTAAGAATTCCAAATAAATGGGTATGGATTTGATTTTTTTAACTGACCATATAAAGCTTAATGCATGACAAAATGTAATGCAAAACCATCAGTTAAATACTTCACACTAGACCAGTTAATAAGCAGTCTTCTGAGATACATCAGAATTAAGTCCATGAGACTGTGGAATGCCTTTGTGGGAGGGAATCCAGTAGATATCTGAGGATATCCTGGAGTATAAAACTCCATGGGCTGTCACTAGGCCTGTTATAGATCAGATTAAGCATGCTGTGAATATTTTGAGTATATTTCTGAACTTGGGTTAGGAGTGACATTTTCCTACAAACCCTTTAGTTCAAGGAACACCAGAACTTAACTGGTTTCCTGGGAATTTGGATTTCCTGGAGATTTCCTGGTTGATCTCCTTCAGTCTCTTCTGCTCTTCTTTGGCACCTTTTTTCATGAAAACTTTAGGAGCTTAATTCTTTTTCAGATCACTCTCTCCAGCAACCATGACTCCAGTTACTTGAGGATTCAAACATTATGAGGGAATACATAGACAAACACTACACGCATACAGAGCATAATTACATAAACCATAGGAAAATAAACTAAAACAGAATCTATCTACCTTTCCTCCCCTCGGGTTGAGACGCTGCCTGAGGAGACTCGAGACTGAGAGCCCTCTCCCATCTTCTGCGGTGAGTGATGATTGCACATTTGTACATCAGAGCTAGCTAAAAAAACCACACTGTAGTAGAGAATTTCCTGTACTGACATCTGAAATCTGTTTTGCAAATGTTGCATTTGAATAAATCCGGCTATTCGTGAACTCCACTACTTGTTTGGACCCCCAGTTGACAGACTCTTCATGAATCCAATAATACCAGGTCTATAGTTACCACAATATTTGATATCTCCTTCCCCACTCCACAGCATTCAAACTGCAACAGACAAATAATACCAAGTCTTCAGTTTGAGCAGAAAAGACTTTTTATGTTAAGGGAGAAAATGCTCTTCCCAAATTTGAACTCCAGAGGTCCCAGCAGGACAGGTATGTAAGGATTGTTTATTGAAAAACGAACAAACAAAATGAACAAGAAAAAAAAAAAAAACAAGCAAAACAAACAAAAAACAAACAAACAAAAAATCACCTCATTTCCAATAGCTTTCCTGATAGTAGCAGTAGTACTGTGGTCATGCCCATAATCTGTCCTCGTGCCTGGGGTTATTCCTCCCCAGGGGCAGGACCCTGCACTTGTCCGTGTTGAAACCTCATAAGGTTCCTCTCTGCCCAACTCTCCAACATTTCTAGGTGTGTCTGAATGGCAGCACAGCCCTCGGGAGGGTCAGTCACTCCTCCCAGTTTGGTGTCATCTGCAAACTTGCTGAGGGTGCACTCTGTGCCCTCGTCCAAGTCAGTGATGAACCAGTTGAAGAGCACCGGGCCCAGTACTGACCCCTGCAGGACACCACTGGCCATAGGCCTCCAACTATACTTGGGCCTCATTTATCACCACCCTCTGGGCTCTGCCATCCAGCCAGTCCTCAATCCACCTCATTATCCACTCGTCCAGTCCATACTTCCTGAGCTTCACCATGAGGATGTTATGGGAGACTGTGTCAAAAGCCTTGCTGAAATCAAGGTAGAGAACATCCACAGCTCTCCCATCGTCCATCCAGCCGGTAACCTTACCATAGAAGACTATCAGGTTTGTCAAACATGAGTTCCCCTTGGTGAATCCATGCTGACTACTCCTGATCACCTCCTTTTCCTTGATATGCCTAAAGATGGTCTCTAGGATGAGTTTCTCCATCATCTTTCCAGGGACGGAGGTGAGGCTGACTGGTCTGTACTTTCCCAGCTCCTCCCTCTTGCCTTTTATGAAGATTGGAGTGATGTTGGTTTCTTCCAGTCCCCTGGCACCTCCCCCGCCCTCCATGACCTCTCAAAGATGATGGAGAGCGGCTGAGCAATGACCCCTGCCGGTTCCCTCAGCACTCTTGGGTGCATCCCATCTGGGCCCATAGATTTATTGGGTGTCCAGGTTGCCTAAACAATCCCTAACCCAACCCTCCTCGACCAGTGGAAAGTCCTCCTCTCTCTTGGTTCTCTCTCTTGTCTCCGAACTCTGTAGTTCTTGGGGACTAGCCTTAACACTAAAGACAGAAGCAAAGAAGACATTTAGTAACTCTGCCTTCTCTGCATCCTCTGTCACCAAGGCATCCTCCCCGTTCAGCAGTGGACTAACATTTTTCCTAGTCTTCCTCTTGCTGCTACTGTATTTATAGAAGCCCTTCCTGTTGTCCCTGACATCCCTCGCTTACTCTCATTACAAACAGGCCTTGGCCTTCCCCATTGCATCCTAGCATTCTCTGACAGTGTTCCTATATTCTTCCCACAGGGCCTGGCCCTTCTTCCATGTTACGTCTGTGCTCTTTTTCTCATTGAGTTTACCCAACAGCTCCTTGCCCATCCACGCAGGTCTCCTGTCCCACCTTGCTTGACTTTCTTAGAGGAATGCACCGATCCTGAGCTTGGAGAAGGTGGTGCTTGAATAGTAGCCAACTCTCCTGTACTCCGTTTCCTTCCAGGACCCTTGCCCAGGGGATTCCTCCAAGGAGCTCTCTGAAGAGGTCAAAGTTAGCTTTCTTAAAGTCCAGGTTTGCAATCCTACTTCTTGTCCGGGTTCCTCCTCGCAGCATCATGAATTCCATCATCTTGTGGTCGAATAATGGTGAATGGTGAATCTGTGGTCATGATCACCATAACCACAGCGGGTAAGAGAGGCTGGAGCTAGTTGGAAAAAGAGAGCTGTTTTAGCACAGCAAACAGTCAAATGGAAGTTCAGTAGCAGGCTAGAGGGAAAACAGATTAGGATGTAACTGGATGGAAGAAGTCTTACAGAAGCAAATCAGAAACATCATGTAGTTTGGGTAAGTCTTGAAGTCTGATTTTTAACCTAAGCCTGATAGATGTGTAGAAACTTATGATGATTTACCTGGGGAGGAATAACCCCAGGCACCAATACAGATTAAGAGTTGACCTGCTGGAAAGCAGCTCCGTGGAGAGGGATTTGGGAGTCCTGGTTGACAACAGGTTAACCATGAGGCAGCAATGTGCCCTCGTGGCCAAGAAGGCCAATGGGATCCTGGCCTGCATCAGGAGGAGCATTACCAGCAGGTCGAGGGAGGGGATCCTCCCCCTCTACTCAGCTCTGGTGAGGCCACACCTGGAGTATTGGGTGCAGTTAGGGACTCCCCAGGACAAGAAGGACATCGAGCTTCTAGAGAGGGTCCAGCAGAGAGCCACAAAGATGATTAAGGGACTGGAGCATTTGTCATATGAGGAAAGACTAAGCGAGCTGGGCCTGTTTAGTCTGGAGAAGAGAAGGCTGAGAGGAGATTTGACTAACATATTCAAGTACCTGAGGGGTGATTGTAGGGAGGATGGGGCCAGGCTCTTCTCCGTGGTGGCCGGTGACAGGACGAGGGGTAACGGGTGTAAGTTGAACCACAGGAAGTTCCACCTCCATGTGAGGAAGAACTTCTTTCCTGTGAAGGCGCCAGAGCCCTGGCACAGGCTGCCCAGAGAGGCTGTGGAGTCTCCTTCTCTGGAGATCTTCAAAACCCACCTGGATCCCACCCTGTGCCCCGTGCTCTAGGTGTCCCTGCTGGAGCAGGGAGGTTGGACTAGATGATCTCTAGAGGTCTCTTCCAACCTTAATCATTCTGTGATTCTGTGATTATTATTTCTGATTATACTTTTAAACTTGCAATTTTCATGTGTCAGAAACACAGGAGTTCTTGCAGGCATCATCAGGGCTGCAAACATTCTTGCATAGCTGTTTGTTAGTGCAACACAGTTTGACTCTTGATTAGTCAGAGACAAAAGTATTTTAATACCACTAAAGTTTTATTTATATATATATATATTTTTACACATTGCACCAGATAGTTAGAGTCTTTTAAATTTTCTCAATTTTGATTGTGTCACTGATAATGCCAGTAAGCATCGAGTTCATAATCATAATGGCCTATAAACAGATGCACAAGTAGAGAAAACAACTGTAACTGAAATAAACTTTTCTCTAATGATTTGTCCCTAGAGAGAATGTATGTCCCACAGGTTTGTAAGTTCATTATCCTGCTTCACTTCTCTAATACAGGGTAACGAAGCTACAGACCCTTCCTGTGGCCCAGACTGCTCTGCAGGCACCAAGCAGCATGGTTCCGAAGTGCTGGGTCTAAAGAGAGATTCTAAGGCAGACCAGACCCAGTGGGACACCGCCATCATTCCATTACTTCTGCAGATTACACAGAACTGAGAAAAGAAAATGGAAGTAAAAGAGAAGCAAGAGAAAATACCGAAGCAAAAATAACAGAAAAAAAGCAGAGGAAAAAAAAAGAGTGAAAGCAGGAAGCACAAGCAGGTGGGAGGATGTCAGTTAGTACAAACACAGAAAACCTTCTCAAACTATTCACATAAGGTACCAGCTGTGGTGACTTTTGCCACTACCTGGAGTCTATGAACTGTTTTAATTCGTCACTTAAACCTCCCCTACTCATCTCACCACCACTTGCACCTCTGCTCCCAGCACTGAAGAGAGAGTTCCTTACCCTCCTCCAGCCCTGATCAAATGTAATCTTACTTGGGCACCATAATAAATTTAGTCACTGTCTCAACAAAGTAGGACTGACTACAGACAGAACTTGAGCAGATAGTAGGCAGATGGGAAAAAGAAAGAAACAGTCAGAAGTTGTTGCTTTGAATATCATTATTTTACATTGCCATAAGCCATTTTTTTCAGGCAAAGGCTTAATACTTTTGCATTATTTGCTATTGCATACTAGCATCATCTGTCTTCCTGAGCATCAAGGAAGAACTACACCTGCTTGCTAAAGCTTTGCTAAAAGAAAGAAAAGTTTTCCAGGAGGTGGAAAGAAGTTAGTCACCCAGCAAGACTTTAGAGAGGTAAGAGATGAGGAAATCATTCTACATAGATATTTTTGAAAATCATCTTTTTTTTATTATTATTATTATCCTAAGTTAATGGTACATCTGGGTACTCTAGATCTTGTACCTAAGTAAGTGATTTGTTTTCCACGTGACTAGCAATTTTGCTTTTTTTTAATATATATTTTTTCTAGGTGTTGCCTTCCCTCAATAGTTTTTTCAAGTAGATGCAACATAGTTTGTTGTAGTTTTACCAAGGCAGTATAGGTATAGGCTCTATTTTCTGCCTTTACAACAAATGTAAATAACATTCTCTCTGCTGCTCACTAGGTAATTGGAAGTTGTGTCTAATTCAGGCTGAATACAGGTAAGTTTGAGATAAATGAAGTCCTTTTTTTTCCTTTCAGTGTTTATTTTAAAACACCTAAGGCTGAGGGTTTCTTTTCTTGGAATGGTAACTGGACCGGTTGCACTAGTGCTTTACAACTCCACAAAGCTATTGGATGATCACATAATTATAGAGGTAATAAATATGAAGCCATAAAACTTTTACCTGACCTTCTAACCACACAAGTGGCCACAGTAATCACAGGTGAGCCCTGGGTGTGATTATTATAACTCAGTATTTCTAAAAATGACCACTTTACATTAGAAATCCACTATCTACTACAAAGCACATGGACTCAGCATCTTAGTAGGTCATATTCATATTACACAGAGTTTAATTCTTCCATATTTGCCTGCAACTAAATCTAGAATCTGTTCTATCACTGCCTTCATACTGAAAGTTCTACATTAGCCTGTTATAGATACCTGAGGGTCATATTTTTTTCTGCAGAGATAACCTCATGTGACAGTTGCATTCCACTGTATCTAATAAACTACTAATCAGTGATAAGAAGCTAAGGAGGGTTTTGAATTGCTTCTTATTCTTCCTTGTTTATAAGGGCAAAGTTTAAGATGGAAAGAATGACATGATATCTAGTGACAATAGGAGAAATGATCATATCCAAAATAGAAGTTCAGACTTGCATTTAGCTCTTTATTCACTCCATTCTAAACTCACATTGAACACAATCTCCATCCAGTTAAAGTTTTGGCATATGAGATCACAAGTAAGGTGATATGTGTTTTTAACATGACTATGAAGTTGAGCATGAGTACCATGTTTTTGTTAATAGCAATTTATACCTAAGAGAGAACAAGCGATCCGAGCAACTTACTCTGACATGAATGCTATGCCAGGGTCTAGAACAAAATTTGTAGGAAGTAATAATTACATGTCAGATGTACATGGAAAATTGTCAGTTGTCAGTTAAGCTAGAGATTAGTATAAGGACTGTGAAACTGATAATTAGGAATTGGCTGGATGGCAATGGGTGGTGATCAGTGGCGCAGAGTCTAGTTGGAGGTCTGTGGTTAGCAGTGTCCTCCAGGGACACATCTGCCCTATGAGGAAAGGCTGAAAGGGCTGGGCCTGTTCAGCCAGGAGAAGAGAAGGCTGAGAGGGGACCTGATCAGTGTCTATAAGTACTTCAAGGGAGGGAGAGAAGAGGATGGTGCTGGCCTCTTTTCAGTGGTGGCCACTGACAGAACCAGAGGAAATGGCCACAAACTGAAGCATCAAAAGTTCCACAGGAACTTAAGGAAGAACTTCTTGACGGTGAGGGTGACAGAGCACTGGAACAGGCTGCCCAGAGAGGTTGTGGAGTCTCCTTCTCTGGAGATCTTCAAGACCCGCTTGGATTCATTCCTGTGCCACGTGCTCTAGGTGGCCCTGCGTGTGCAGGGGGGTTGGACTAGATGACCTCTAGAGGTCCCTTCCAACCTTAGGCATTCTATGATTCTATGATTCTATGATTCTCTGTTGTTTTTTCCACTCTCACCTTTCCATATTTCTCCATTTCATCCGCTTACTTTCCAAAGTCCATACAAATTGGATTGTCTTATATGGCAGAATAACTATGTTTTAATTATGAATATATTGCATGCACAATTTTCCTCCTTATGTATTTTAATTGAGATATCCTACCTTTCTGACTCTCTGGGTCTTCCTGATATTTTTAGTGTGTTGATGACTCTAATAATGAGCTATAACCCTATCCTGTGGAAGCATTGAAAGGCAGGAGCTCAAGGTTTAGAACCAGAAGCAATTTTATTGTAGCTTACAAGCGTTTATATAGCCCCCAAGCATGCATAGTTCCCATGCTGTTTATGTGCTCCCTTTCCCACGCCATCAGCCAATACCTTGACTCTATTGTTATCTGGGTCCAGTCCTGTTAGCGACCATAAGGCAGTCAATCAGAGGCCGACCCATCCAGGAGTTCTGCCTGTTTTTCAGGTTCCCTTATCTCCTTGTCGGGTTTTGTCCAACTAGCTCCCCGGGAATAACCCAGCGACCTTTGACCTACTTTTACAGTGTCCCACATCTCCCCCTTTTTTGTTTTTTAGCACCAGGTGTAGTTAAGGACCCAAAACGCAATAGCCAAGGAACAGGCTCTGGCAATACTGTAAAACCTCCCAAGAGTCTTTCATGTTCAGCAACTTCTTCTTCTCCTTCGATGGTGGTGACTAAATTTGCATTCTTCTTTAGAGCAGCCGTCAGCATTAATCGTATGAGACATGACAAGCACATACAAAGGGTTACGATTACAGTTAGCACCATACATCCCATTAACAACATTCACTTGAATCCAGCCACCCATGTACGCCAAGGGCCGAATAAGTCCAGTTCGCACGTAGTTGTGATGTTAAGGCTTTTAAGTCTTGTATACTTTTATGTATGGATTCAGAATGGTCGGATAAGTTCATACAGCACATTCCATCAAAATCCTCACACCCATGCCCTTGCGCTAACAGCAAAAAGTCTATGGCAGCCCTATTTTGTAGCATAGCATGGCGAACTGAATCTACATCAGCTAGTAAGCCTGCTAAAGCAAGCGTTGTTGCATTTGTCTGTTTAGAAAGCCAACATTCTAGTTTTGCAAGCTTANGATTACAGTTAGCACCATACATCCCATTAACAACATTCACTTGAATCCAGCCACCCATGTACGCCAAGGGCCGAATAAGTCCAGTTCGCACGTAGTTGTGATGTTAAGGCTTTTAAGTCTTGTATACTTTTATGTATGGATTCAGAATGGTCGGATAAGTTCATACAGCACATTCCATCAAAATCCTCACACCCATGCCCTTGCGCTAACAGCAAAAAGTCTATGGCAGCCCTATTTTGTAGCATAGCATGGCGAACTGAATCTACATCAGCTAGTAAGCCTGCTAAAGCAAGCGTTGTTGCATTTGTCTGTTTAGAAAGCCAACATTCTAGTTTTGCAAGCTTATTATGAGCAGCAGCTGTACAGTTGCTTTTTCTCCTTTTTTGCTGAAGAACACCTGCACTGCTGTCCTTGAGGTTGGTTATCTACTAACGAGGCATCCTGTACTACTGTCTTGAAGCAAGCCTCCACATCTCCCCCTTCTTTATTTAACTACTGTACTGTCATAGCTATTTTTACATGATCAATCAATCAATCACTGAACACATAACAAGAAGCAAAGCAGACACACTAGCAATAAACAAAATGCAGTTAGTTCAATAATTAGAAACCTTACAACTTGCGTTGACATGGCTAAGCAAAAGGTCACTTAGTTTGTCGTGTCTACTGTGGGAGCCTTGGCGGTATTGC
>VWPW01001300.1:19645-32303 GCA_013389825.1 Crypturellus undulatus | reverse complement strand
CGCCTCGCGCCCTTCACGAGCAAGCGCGGCCCGCGCAGCCACAACAAGGGCCGCGGCGCGCGGCGGCCCGGCGTGCTCACCTCCAACAAGAAGTTCATGCTGCTGCGCAGCATGGTGCCGCAGTTCGTCGTGCCCGACCTGGAGGGCTTCAAGCTCAAGGCCTACGTGTCGTACCGCGCGCCCGCCGGCGCCGTGGAGCCGCTCACGGCCAGGCAGCTCTTCGACGAGGTGGTGGCGCCGCGCATCGAGAAGGACGTGCGGGAGGGCGTCTTCGAGGAGGGTCAGCTGCACAAGTACGGCTTCGAGGAGACGCAGGAGGGGAAGCTCTTCCAGCTCTTCCCCAAGAACTACGCGCGCTGACGCGGCGCCGCGGCCCGGCCTGCGGCGCGATGCCCACGGGAGCCTTCCTGCTGCTGCCCCGGTTTGTCTGTCTGCGGAGGCTTCAGTTAAAGCGCTGCGGAGGCCATTAATGTCCCACAGGTGACTGAGGGGTTGCTTGGGCCCTACGCCTTGCTTGCCGTTGCGTGTTGTGTCCTTGTGCCCTGTTACCACAAAAGGGATGTGTATAACAAATAAATACTTGTTGCCTTTTGGAGCGTAGAGAGCAGTGTTTTGCCTCCTTGGGAGAGTCTTGGGGTTCCCAGCTGGGGACAGCAAGACACTTCAAATTGATGCTGCTGCCACCACTGCTGCCAGCCGTGATAGCAGCCAAAAATGGCTCTTTATATGAGTGCCTAAGTGCATTTATATTATTTTAGCTAAAATGAAGTACAAAATGAACGGAATGAGACCTTTAACACTCAGAAATCACTTCCTACCCTGAGGTTTCTTCTTGAGGCCTCTTCTTGAGGGGAGCTTCACTTATCCCAAAAATACTACGCTACTTTCTCTTAATCTTACGTGGCAATAGAATAGTGTTACCTTTTAAAACAGGGTCATAGTCAAAAGCCATCTAGCTGTACAGTTCTCATGGATTCTTCTCAAGGAAGCTTCGTAGTCTGCTTCGACACCCCAAAAAAACATCCCACAAGGATCCCATTGTGTTTCTTTATACAAAAAAGTGCAAAAAAAAAAAAGTATACTGCTTTGTAATTACAAGCTTAGGAGTGATCCAACCAGCAGGTGAAGAATTTAAAAGAAAAAGAAAAATCTACCAAGCAAGATAAATCTCATAATGATTTTATTTTAGAAACATCCAAAAATAGGGTTTTTTATTTTTTTAACCCAAACTCTTGTTCTCAATACTAATAGGAATCTTCATGTAACAATGCTCAAGAAATTTCTAAAATACATGTTACATTCACCCTAGAGAAATGGGTTTTAGTAAGATTCTCATCTGCTGTACCTCATTTTAGGTATGACACTGTTACAGATACATGTTGCTGGTGTTTCTTTCCCTCCAGGCAACTAATCCTCTAGGACTCTGAAAGAAAAACCCTACAAACTAGAAGAAAGTTAGGTAGTTTAAACATTTTTTTGTTGTTGTTGTTTCTAGGAAGAAAGTTAAGAACATGGACAAAGTGTTCCAGAAGTAGAGTGTTTTGCTAATGTTTCACAGTAAAAAAAGAAAGGTAGTAGAGTGACCATGAGGAAATTCTGCAGCCATTCCCCGAAGTAGTTAGGGAAATGTTAAGATTTTGGTTTCTGTGTGTGTGTTTATTATGAACTTAAAAGATGTCAAGAAACACTGCTTAGACTTTTTGGAGGTTTTGCTCTTAAAGCTGGGCACCTTTAAAAAAAAAAAAAAAAAAAAAAACTTTGGACTGAAATTTATGTTTCACTGTGGAAAATACGAGATTGAAACCAAGAGGGTTTGAGGGTTTTTTGGTAGAGTGTGACACTAAAACATAGCAGGACTTACAGAATTTATGCTAAACCAGGCTGTGCTTAGCTTAGGGAGTGATGAAGTGAGATGACATCCAGGTGACATCTGGTGTAAAACCAGATACACCAGAATCCTTACAAGAAAGGCTCCACTTAAAACAAAACTTCCTGTATCTGAACTGCAGTCTGTCACTTCTGTCAGTTTGGATTTCCTTCTAAGAAAAGGATTTTTCCCTACTAAAGATCACTGTGAGCAAATTCTATTGTCAGCATCTTCACTGTCCTTGATAGACATCTTCTCAAAGTATATACTAGCTTACAGATTGCACAGCGAGGTAAATACACATCTAAACTTTACTCTTAAAAAAAAATTAGGAAAAACTGATTGCAGATTTGTCTATATGTAGTATTGCAGTCAGGTTTTGTTTGGTTTGATTTGGAAGGAGGAAAACAAGCTTAGTAGATCAACTGTACAAATGCAAATCAGCCTTGAAGGGATTCAAGTGTTATGTACAAACAAGTAGCCTTTGAGAGGAACATCCTGCCCTACTTCAGAACGGTACATTCAGGGAAAACTATGTAAGCATGTCAGTGCTTGACCATGTTCCTCAGGAAAGGCTTTTCTCAGCGCTGAAAATAAAACACCGTAAAATTCCAACAGTAACAGCCCTTAAGGACTTGCAAATGCAACAATAACCCCGGCAAAAATCCCAAACAAAACTGGACAGGTCATAAGCTATAGCTGTTGCTCTCTGTAGAAGAATTTCTATCCCTTCCCATAGGGACTGTCAAGGCCAACTTTTGAAGAGGTTAAAGTGAAACTGCATTTTCTGACTGAGCTCTAGCACTTGATGTATCTGAAGGGGTAACCAGGCTCATTTCCCACTTCCAGATATGTAGGATATTATCATAGAATGAACAAGTTGCCACAATGCTCATTTCTTTTGCCCTGTCTAATGGTCCAGCTAAATCACCAATTCTGTCTGGGCTCACTCCATTTGGTTTTGCAACTCTGGGGTCAGAAGCACTTGGTGATGCAGGATCTCCCTCTAGGTTTTGACCCCCAGCCACATCTGGGCTCCTTTTTACATCCAGGTCCCTAATTGTGTCCGCATCCCCAGCCGACACATCACCCCGCACCACGTCAGGACCCCTGTCTGCTTTCAGTTGCAAGGCAGTGTCTTCACTCTCCTCATCCAATATTACATCAAAAGTAGCAGTAGGAGATTCATAAATTATCTTCAGGTTTTGGACCTGCAAATTCAGTCTCTCATCTTCCTCTGTCCTCGCCCGCAGCTCCTCAGAAGACTGGTGCGCAGCAGCCGGGTCTTGTAGTGCAGCCAGGGAATCCCTCGGACAGAGCCTGGACCAGTCAGCTCCGTAGGCCAAGGAGTTGTGCAAGACATAGGATGTCAGGATGAGACATTCCTCTGTGTTTTCCGCTTTTAAAAAATGCAATAAGCAGAGATCAAGTTGTGCAACAGTCCATCACGGACAGCTAACAAGACTTTTTCACATAGCCTGGGTCGTATGCCCTATCCTGCAGTACCAGTTACTGCCTTCTTCACAACTGAGGTAAAAACATCCTGACAATTTTTCAGCCACCTCTCACTAGCCTTGACTTTTCCCTGTTCAGCGAGCAAACGGGAGAAGAGGGTTTAATATGCATAGCGTTTAGGAAGCTCTTTATTCAAAATATCTAGAAAGTCTCAGACCATCCAGTGATCTCCACTGAGCCATAAATAAAACTGCAAAGATTGCTAGACCACTGATTATTAATAAATTACAGGTATGTCCTTCCCAGGGGCTCTGAGCATTTGACTCTGATATCAAGTGGGCCACTGAGTGGATCAAGAAAACCAAGGCACAAACACTGCAATCAAGAAGTGCTGCTGCGTTATCACAGTCCACCCGGTTTCTTGTTTCTTGTGCAGAAAAAAAATGTTATCCTTGTATCCCAGGCTGTGAATCTGCCCAAGGCCTAGGGAAACCCAGGAATGCAGCCATTTGATACAGGGCTGTATTTGCAGTGCAACACAGGGAACTATTTATCAGGGCAATACTTTGCAATTCACATAAATGGCTTGCTCATGCTGTGCTAGATTGACCAGATTGCACAGCACTATTTTTCTGTGGCAAATACCAGTTCATCCCCAGGTTCTGAAGTGCCCCTTTGCACAATCAAGATGAATACAAACCTGGACAGCCATGTGANCCCGGTTTCTTGTTTCTTGTGCAGAAAAAAAATGTTATCCTTGTATCCCAGGCTGTGAATCTGCCCAAGGCCTAGGGAAACCCAGGAATGCAGCCATTTGATACAGGGCTGTATTTGCAGTGCAACACAGGGAACTATTTATCAGGGCAATACTTTGCAATTCACATAAATGGCTTGCTCATGCTGTGCTAGATTGACCAGATTGCACAGCACTATTTTTATGTGGCAAATACCAGTTCATCCTCAGGTTCTGAAGTGCAATCAAGATGAATACAAACCTGGACTGCCATGTGAACAGCTAATGCCTTCACATCAAAGCAAACAGGCTTTCTTCTTGTGAAAGATTGTTACCAGGCATTTACACACAAATAATAATAGTCTATTTACCCAATTATCAAGATTACTCTGAGAAAGATAGAGGAGTTACCTCAAACTGAAATGAATTTCTCTTAACAACATCTGGGTCGTTCTAGCAAGTTCAGAGTTGGAGCTCACCCATTAACCTGGGAGTAGGAAAGCAGAGCAGCACAGGACATCTCTGCTCTGCGGAGCACTCACCCATGCTGCCCCGGCAGTCAAGGATTTTGAATCCACTCTGCATGCAGGCTGCCAGCAGCACAAACTCACAAGTTGGGTGCCACTTCAACCTCCAGACTCCACCTTCAACATGGGTGTCTGCCAACGGTTGCTTCATGTTCCTGGTGTCCCACAGCAGCACATGCTCGTCGTAGCTGGAGACATATCACAAGTAAATATGCAGACAAGCTGCAAAGCTGATTCAGTGCATCAAGCACAGAAGAAAATGAGGAAATATCACGTCGTCTTCCCCACATTGGATTTCTTAAGAGAGCACACCTTGAGAAACAGTTGTTCATTCAAAATAAGTGAGGAGGCTGATCACATCTAATGAAGAGAAGCTAAAGGGGATTTACCTGCCTGTAGCCAGCAGATTCTCCCGGTGGGGACTGCACTGAATACTGCACACACCCATTGAATGTCTGCAGAAGAGTGACAATGGAGGGAAAAGACAGAGATACAAATTGAGAAAGGAGTCTTCCTTCAAGGTGGAGGCCCACATTACTGCATTAAAGCCTCTGAGGCCAGGAAAGAAAAGTGAACTCAAATGGACTTTGAATACCCAGGAAGAATCACATCTACACAGCCCAAACACCTTTCCAGAGCCAAACTCCTACCCATGCAGTCTCTTCACAAGCCTATTTCCTAGGAGTAATTCTTGTACCATAAACTGCTGTTCAGAACCAATCAGGGCTTCAGCGAAACAACTGCACTCCCAGCAGACTTCACCTCCAGCAATAATAATTGCATAGCAATAAGCCTCAGTGTATTTTAAGTTTGCATACCAAATCTCACTGAAGAACTGTGCAGACTGTTTTAATCATATTCTACAATGTATTCTATATAGTACCACGAGAGAAAAAAAAGAGGGGAGGGGGATTACTTGAAGTGAATAAACACTAGAAAACAAGATATTTTCTAAAAAAGTGCCACAATTTAAATTATCTAAGTTCAACAACAACAAAAATCCCCAAAGTGTAAATCCGAACCCTTTTATGAACCACCATCTTCATGCGTGGCCGCGAGCAGTTGGTAGGTACCGCACTCTTCATTTACAACAGCTCTGGGGTGCAGTTGCAGACACAGCTCACTTACCTCCTGCTGGTGAAGACAGGAGACTCAGGACTGCATCTTGTGTCCCAGCCCTTTAGCAAGTTGTCATCTCCTCCTGCACAAAGACAAAATTTTGGTACCCTACTCACCATCCAAACGACCAGCACTGAGTAGAGACTCCTCAGACCAGCTTCTACGTAACAGCTCCCGAGTGACACACAGCAGCAGCACTGCAATCACATACTGGCAATCACAAGAGCTCACTGCTTTTCAGAGGACTAAAGGATGCTGGTGTAATACATACTAGAGGTTTCACTCCTGTCTAAAGGACAAACTGGGATGGAAGAAGAATTCCAACTGAGGCAAAGCAGTTAAAAAGAGCTACCCTAAAAGCTCAGAGCATTTAGGAGACATGCATTAACAATAACCCTTCTTTGCTAAACAAAAGCTTTTGGAACAAAGCAAGACTGGAATCCAGAAGCTCCCTGATTCCCAGTGTTTCTTTGCAAATCCCAGGACATCATCATCCTTTCTCCCCATTAGTCAGTCAAAGCAAGCAGTGTAAAAGATGCTCCTTCTCCAAATTATCTCAAACCACTTCCCACAACTGAGAGGACTTTTACCCCTAACAGGGGCACCAACACTCATAAAAGGTGTGAAGTAAGCAGTATACCCCACCTGGAAAGTGAGATCCCAAGGAACGCACATCCCTAAACAAGCTATTCCCCCTCCCTGCCCCACAGTTGTGATTCCCAGCATTCACAGACCTGAATATACAATGTCTGTGTCCCAGTAGTTGAAAGCTGCAATCCAGGCCTCAAAGCTGTGAGCCTCCCACTGGTTCAGGACATGCACAGAAGGAGCAGATTCATCGATGGAGAACAGATTCAATTTCCCCCCCGAATCACTGCTGATCACTCTCAAAGGACATCCACTACAGTGGAATGCAGAGAAAACATTAGAAATTACTAAAAATTCATGCCCTAAGAATTCGCTAGAGTAAAAAACAACAGCCAAAATGTGAAAAATAACGTAATGTATTACTGTATACGTTTGATTCAAGTAAATGTTGAGAGAAACTGGTGGCAAAGTGGAAGCAATGTGTTCATCTACAGAGTCCTTTTCAGCTTCAGCCCGTTCTGTCTGAAAATCATCAGCAATAATGATCCCCATTCACGGATCTCACACAGGGAGAAATCAATTCTCATTTCAGCAAAAACAAAACAAAGACTTGAGTCTTTCTTTTCCCTTGATGCATAACTGACTTCTAACATGCTTGATATTAAATCCATAAACGCCATTTAAAGAGGGATATTTTTTTCCTCCAGATCAGACTGGCAAGGACATCTCAAAGTCTCCTACCTCTCCTAGAATATGAGGAGAGATTTTATTTCCCTGCTATCACAGGCATCTGAAGCACTGGCTGATCCTGAGCTTTCTTCTCTCTTTCTGTAGCAAAGGACACCTGCAGTTTCTGGAGAAGATTTGATGTGGAGCACAGGCAAAAGTTTTGCAGTTCACTGCATGGATTTTCTGAAAAACCTGTCTTGAAATTGATAGTTGTTTGGTTACCTGCAATTGTCATTGCAGGTACATGATTTAGGGCTTCTTTCCAGCTACCAACCATAATGAGGCTCCTGGATTTAAACACTAGGGAAATGGGGTCACCAGATCTCTGCATCCCCACACACTATTTCGACAGAGTTGGAAAAGCTGCATGTTCCACACCGAGAAAGTGGCCATTTGTCCCTGAGGATACACCAGTGATAGTCTTTAAAGGGACTTTTCATTATGGCAATTATCATTTATCTTGAAGGACAATGTAAGAAAAAAGAAAGTAGAACCATGAGTTCTACTTATTCATTAAACAGCACAGAAACAGCTTTCATTAGTAAAAGCACTAAATTACTTGCCATAAAGCATTAAGGACAGCACTGACCTGTTCCCCACCAGTTACCACCCTCATGCTCCGTGCAATATTCTGTTTGCATGTAACTTGCAGAAAACACGTTGCAGCCCTTTTTGGTCTTTCTGATATCCAGTGTATAAGCATTTATAAGATGAAGAAACTACTTTCAAACCAGTTCTCTCACATTTCTCATTAAACCACCAAGTTTAAACTTACTACACGTGCTACTTTCTTACTAGCAGCTCTTAAGCAGAACTTCGCATTAAAACTTTAGCAGTTCTTAGAGTAGAGAAACTCAGTTGGATGCAGTGGATCAAGCTGCCCCTTGTTCCAGTCTCTGTTTTTACCAAAGACAACAGGATGGAAGACATGCCCCTTGTCTCCCCTGTTCACTGTAGAACCACCTAACATTTGCTGTTGGTTTAGTCTCTGCTCTTGTTACAGTGATCAAAGAGCATGTTCAGATTCTTTGGCACACTTGCTCTAAAAGCAGTAATTCTTAAAGAAGCTGTTGGGAGACAGCTGGGAACAAGAATGTCTTAAGCCACATCACAAAAAGTCAAAGGAGTCTGTTCACCAAAGTCCTAAAGTTATGTCTAAATGGTCAGCACGCACACAGGCGCACACACACCCCCAGCCTCCAAGCCCAGCTGTTCTCCCATCCTCACCACTGTTCTCGTCCCGTGGACCAGTCTAAGGACAAGGCAAGGCGCTGCGCTCCTAGATCGACCCTGAAGCACGGCTCCAACATGCAGCTGTTCTTCTACTGGAAAGAAAAGGAATGAGTTAACACTGGGAGGATAGCAGATCTCTACCACTCACACCTATGGCAGGTGTTTTCCGGAGATCAGATTCGTCTGCGCTACGGAAGAGATTAAATGTCCCGTGACAATCTTAGAACCAGCTGCAGGGCAAATGTTTGCAAACACAGGACCTCCACCCTTCTGCTTCCTGTCTCCCACAAGACTCCCCTTGAGCTTTACCTGCCCTCAGTGAGCCCTGAAGCACAGGGGCAATGATCTGGTCCCTAAATCCTCCCATAGACTGGCCACTGCTTTCTCCACTCCCTGGAAATGGCTCTTCTGGATTAGTCCCCTCATCAACTGAAAGAACTCCCCTGTCCCAAACTTTTCCCAGGTTTTAACATTTTTTTCACATTTTGCTATGTCGTTTATTAGTCCATGCTTATCCTCAAGTGAGTTCCCAAGGTTTCCTTCTGCTTCCCTCATCTCTCTCCTCTCCTACACTTTGCAGAAGCCCAAGCAGGTTCTCAAGTGCCACAATGAAATTTGGGAAATTTATGAAAATTATTGCCAGAAGACAAGAGAAAAAGCATTTAAAAGCTAAGCACATTGAGAAAGCCATGGAACACACACGGTTTTCTTGCAAAGGCTCTGTACATCACTAACAAAGCTGGAGTTGTATTGAGTCTGGGTTAAAGACGGCGTCAAGAGAACAGCCGTTACAGCCACCTACCTCACTGCCCACGAGCTGGAGGAACTGCACAGCCCCCGTGGAATTTGCAACGCCAACCATGGGGTGTTCTGCAATGGGAAGGTGGCACCTAAAAGAACAACAGTTAAAGAAGCACTGGATATACCTCTGTCTTGCATTAAGGAGGAGACCACAGTCATAACTTCTATTCTAGGGTGTGAAGGAAAGGGTACTTGACCAAGAGAAATATCTTATGAAAAAAACCTAAGGCTCCTCATGTTCCCACAAACCTGCATCGAGGGAAAAGATAATACTGAACAAAAGACACCAACTGTCACTGATCCGCTTGCCTGTAAGTAAGCAGGAGACCTTAACACTGAAATGAGCCCAATCTTTGCTCCCTGTCACAAACCCCAAAATATTTGCCTCCGACAAGTCGGGGCAGTGTAGCCAGTGAATATTAGAGCTGCAGCTGTGCCCACAGCCCAGAGGAGCTCACTGCGCCAACCTGCACCAAGGTGCCCCGCAAACCGCCGGCCTCTGTGAGCTGACGTTACCATTTGATGTCCAGGATGGCAGGGGTGTCGATCCTCTGGATTTCCGCCAGCGGGATGCACGGCTGCTCCTCGTTGTAGTGGTACAGGTAGAGCCGCCCCGTCCGGTCGCAGGCCCCATCGCCTCCGCCGGGGTTGGTCTGCAGCAAAAACCAGGCGAGAGCAGATCAGTCTGAGCAGCATTCCCTGCTCCTCAGTGCCGAAGCCTCGCGGGTGCCGCGGGGAGCGCAGGGCAGGGGCTCCTGCTCTGCGGCCCCCCTCCTTGAGGACTAACGCCCAGAGGCTCTCGGGCCTCAGCAGCCCCCTCGGGCCCAGCCAGGGCTCCCGGCGGCCGCCACAAGGCAGGGGCCGCGGTGGCCGGAGGAGACGGCGGGAGGCAGGGGAGGCCGGCGAGGCGGGCGGCGCTCACCGCGGCGGGCGGGCGCAGGTGGTAGGTGCCGCAGGCCAGGATGCTGTGCCAGCCCTCCACGGGGCACCACTCCACGGCGTCGGCGCTGAACTCCGTGTCCACCACCTGCAGCGTGCGGGTCCGGCACGGCGCCGCCATGGCGGGCCGCGCGCATGCTGCGAGGGGGCGGCGGGCCGCGCAGGAACCGCTTCCCGGTCTGCTTCCCGGTCAGGGGCGGCGCGGGGAGGAGCGGAGCAGAGCGGGGCGGCACAGGCGGCGCCGCCCGCCACGGGGAAGCGGCNTATCTTGAAGGACAATGTAAGAAAAAAGAAAGTAGAACCATGAGTTCTACTTATTCATTAAACAGCACAGAAACAGCTTTCATTAGTAAAAGCACTAAATTACTTGCCATAAAGCATTAAGGACAGCACTGACCTGTTCCCCACCAGTTACCACCCTCATGCTCCGTGCAATATTCTGTTTGCATGTAACTTGCAGAAAACACGTTGCAGCCCTTTTTGGTCTTTCTGATATCCAGTGTATAAGCATTTATAAGATGAAGAAACTACTTTCAAACCAGTTCTCTCACATTTCTCATTAAACCACCAAGTTTAAACTTACTACACGTGCTACTTTCTTACTAGCAGCTCTTAAGGAGAATTTCACATTAAAACTTTAGCAGTTCTTAGAGCGGAGAAACTCAGTTGGATGCAGTGGATCAAGCTGCCCCTCGTTCTAGACAACAGGATGGAAGACATGTCCCTTGTCTCCCCTGCTTACTGTAGAACCACCTAACATTTGCTGTTGGTTTAGTCTCTGCTCTTGTTACAGTGATCAAAGAGCATGTTCAGATTCTTTGGCACACTTGCTCTAAAAGCAGTAATTCTTAAAGAAGCTGTTGGGAGACAGCTGGGAACAAGAATGTCTTAAGCCACATCACAAAAAGTCAAAGGAGTCTGTTCACCAAAGTCCTAAAGTTATGTCTGTAAATGGTCACATGGGCACACACACACCCCCAGCCTCCAAGCCCAGCTGTTCTCCCATCCTCACCACTGTTCTCGTCCCGTGGACCAGTCTAAGGACAAGGCAAGGCGCTGCGCTCCTAGATCGACCCTGAAGCACGGCTCCAACATGCAGCTGTTCTTCTACTGGAAAGAAAAGGAATGAGTTAACACTGGGAGGATAGCAGATCTCTACCACTCACACCTATGGCAGGTGTTTTCCGGAGATCAGATTCGTCTGCGCTACGGAAGAGATTAAATGTCCCGTGACAATCTTAGAACCAGCTGCAGGGCAAATGTTTGCAAACACAGGACCTCCACCCTTCTGCTTCCTGTCTCCCACAAGACTCCCCTTGAGCTTTACCTGCCCTCAGTGAGCCCTGAAGCACAGGGGCAATGATCTGGTCCCTAAATCCTCCCATAGACTGGCCACTGCTTTCTCCACTCCCTGGAAATGGCTCTTCTGGATTAGTCCCCTCATCAACTGAAAGAACTCCCCTGTCCCAAACTTTTCCCAGGTTTTAACATTTTTTTCACATTTTGCTATGTCGTTTATTAGTCCATGCTTATCCTCAAGTGAGTTCCCAAGGTTTCCTTCTGCTTCCCTCATCTCTCTCCTCTCCTACACTTTGCAGAAGCCCAAGCAGGTTCTCAAGTGCCACAATGAAATTTGGGAAATTTATGAAAATTATTGCCAGAAGACAAGAGAAAAAGCATTTAAAAGCTAAGCACATTGAGAAAGCCATGGAACATACACGGTTTTCTTGCAAAGACTCTGTACATCGCTAACAAAGCTGGAGTTGTATTGAGTCTGGGTTAAAGACGGCGTCAAGAGAACAGCCGTTACAGCCACCTACCTCACTGCCCACGAGCTGGAGGAACTGCACAGCCCCCGTGGAATTTGCAACGCCAACCATGGGGTGTTCTGCAATGGGAAGGTGGCACCTAAAAGAACAACAGTTAAAGAAGCACTGGATATACCTCTGTCTTGCATTAAGGAGGAGACCACAGTCATAACTTCTATTCTAGGGTGTGAAGGAAAGGGTACTTGACCAAGAGAAATATCTTATGAAAAAAACCTAAGGCTCCTCATGTTCCCACAAACCTGCATCGAGGGAAAAGATAATACTGAACAAAAGACACCAACGGTCACCGATCCGCTTGCCTGTAAGTAAGCAGGAGACCTTAACCCTGAAATGAGCCCAATCTTTGCTCCCTGTCACAAACCCCCAAATATTTGCCTCCGACAAGTCGGGGCAGTGTAGCCAGTGAATATTAGAGCTGCAGCTGTGCCCACAGCCCAGAGGAGCTCACTGCGCCAGCCTGCACCAAGGTGCCCCGCAAACCGCCGGCCTCTGTGAGCTGACGTTACCATTTGATGTCCAGGATGGCAGGGGTGTCGATCCTCTGGATTTCCGCCAGCGGGATGCACGGCTGCTCCTCGTTGTAGTGGTACAGGTAGAGCCGCCCCGTCCGGTCGCAGGCCCCATCGCCTCCGCCGGGGTTGGTCTGCAGCAAAGATCAGGCGAGAGCAGATCAGTCTGAGCAGCATTCCCTGCTCCTCAGTGCCGAAGCCTCGCGGGTGCCGCGGGGAGCGCAGGGCAGGGGCTCCTGCTCTGCGGCCCCTCTCCTTGAGGACTAACGCCCAGAGGCTCTCGGGCCTCAGCAGCCCCCTCGGGCCCAGCCAGGGCTCCCGGCGGCCGC
>VWPW01001300.1:6413-19576 GCA_013389825.1 Crypturellus undulatus | reverse complement strand
GAAGCGGCCGGGGCGGAGCGCGGCCCTGGCGCCGAGCGGGAAGGCGGCGCGGCGGGCCCGGGGCGGCTGCGGGCCCCGACATCGGCGCCCTTGAGGCGCCCGGAGGATCCCGTCGCTGCGCGCAGCTCCGCGCGAGGACGGCCCTTTTCCCGGTTTCCTCCTTCCGTGGTGGTTTCTGCCGCGGCTGGTGCTGAGATCCCACCAGTCGCTCCCGCGTCAGAGAAGAGCCCACAGCCTTGAGCAGCCCTAAGGAACCCCACGGCCTCCAGTCTCCTGCAGGCCAAGGGCATCCTCAGCCCCTGCCCGTGACAGTCCTCTCTCGATTCTTATCCCATTCATCCAAGGTCTTTGTAAACGCACAGGGTATTTCAACACCCTGAGCACTGCAGAAACCCTCCTTGCCCTTCCCTGGGGCTTTGCTGCTCCCATGGGAGATGGAGGGTCAGGACCACACAGTGGGATTACACCTGGCCCTGGTGCAGGTCTCGGATCTTGTCTTCCCCAAACCTTGGCTTGCCGAGCTGGCCCCTGCTGCTGTTCCCCAGGGAGGCATTTGCACAGGGCTGTTTTTCATAACCCCGAGGTCTCGTTCCTGCGTGAAGAGAGTCCACAGAGAGCTCAGCACTCCCATGAGCAGCCCTGTGGTTACTGACACCAAATTTCAGCCACCATTCTCTCTGCCAGCTGCTCAGTCTCCTAAGATCCTCCAGCCTTTATTATTATTATTACCCCAAATAACCTCATCAGGCAATGTGGTCACCTCCTGCTTCATCACTTTTTTTTTTCCCTCCCAGGTTATTTGTTAACATATTGAGGACATCTACTCTGACTTCCCTCCACCAAAAAACAATCTTTCCTTTAACTGTTCCCTCTCTTTTAAGTTGTGTCCATATGAGGACCTTCCCCTTCATCCCAGGACAGCTTCACTTCTCCAAGAGCCTCAAGTGCATTTTGGAAGCTCAACCAGACTGCACCAGCCTCATCTCCTTTAGCAGAATCAACAAGCAAGGGCATAAAGCAACTCCAAGAGGCTTTTAAGTACAACCCCCTGCATCAGCTCCTCCCCAGTATTCATCCATCAATCCTCTCTCTTGTGTCTATGAATGAGCTTAGTACTAGGCTTCCTGGCTCTGCTTTGGCACATTTGCCCCTTTAACCCGTCTTGGAAAGGGCTCTTGTGTTTGCCTCTGTACCAGGGAAGAGGGTGCCCGGTTGGTACCTTGCCTTATGTATCCTCAAGTGCCTCCAGAGCTCATTGGTGACACAGTCTGGTCCCGGCAACTTGTTACTGCTCATTTTGTTGGCGTTTTAGTCTCTCCAGAGCACATTTCAGCTTTAAACAGATTCTCTGATGAGCTTTCCATATGGAAGTGTTCCTGCACGCGAACTCCCGCAGCTCTTCCACAGCACATATGCAAACAGCCACTTTTTCTTTTTTTTTTTTTAACTGTGCATCACTTCTCCAGCAATCACACTGCTCCTGTTTCAAAATTATTCATATGAGTTTTAAAACTCACACATTCCTTGTAGTGCTTTTTTTTCTTCGCATTATCATTTTACATTTAACCTGCCGAATCCTAGTCTTTTCCTCTTATGCATTTGGACACAAGGATTTGAAAGGATTTCCTCTTGCTCTAATAGCATCTCACAAGTTGCCCTGACCTCCTTCGGTCTTCTCTCAAGTGTGTCCGGATAGTCATAAACATTTGCTCATGACCCCAATGTGGTACTTATACTGTCTCCATGCCCCTTAAAAATATTTCATTTTTTTAGCTGCCCTTTTACCTTTACTGTTTCCCTTATAAGTCATCATCATAGAGAAAAACTTGAAAGTGTAACCCTGGGAGTACATTAAAGGGTCACATTCCAAAAGGTAAATACTGAGTTCTGCAAAAACAATGTATCATTTAAGATTTTGTGTTCCTTAAGCCAGTCCTCACTTGCATCAGAGTTGTGATTTTTGACTGTTCCTGCTCGGCAGTCCTACCATACCTTGGTATGGAGACGAGCATTTGCAGGGAAAGCAACATTTCATGGGGCATTTACCAAATGCAGTCCACCCCTTTGGAAGCATGGAACACCCCTTCACAGTTCCATGCTTCAGAGAGCCAAAAACTTAGACACAGATGCAGGTTTTTCCCCTGCTGGAAGCATCTTAGATGGAGGGTCTGGAAGACTGCACATTGCTGCTCTCCATCCGAAGTCCCATCCCGCTGCCGAGCTGGGGAGATTCCCCAGGCCATGTGTGCAACAGATTGGGACTCGAAGTGGAAGAGCAGAAGGAGCATGAAGAGACCCGGCACTTGGGAGCTCCTTTAGGACCAGCAGTCCCAGAGACAAACACAGCACCTTATGCAGGACTGTTTAACCCTAAGACTGAGCTGACTACAAGCGGTGGGAACTCAGCATTTAATATATTTTTTTTCTTCTTCACAGTTCTATAATTTTGAGACAGCCGCATCAAACCTGCACACAGTACTGGAGAAACAGGTGCATCAAAGACTTTATACACTCTGGTATTAGTGTTCTCTATTCCTTTCAAAGCTATCCCTTTCCAAGAAATCCCTAACAGTGTCAGCTCTATTTACATGAAGAGCTCCTGTTTTTAAACTAACTCAGAAATCATAAAGGCACTTCTTTTTTTTCTTTATCCTGCCCCTCCTACCTGCACCCTATGCAGTTTTACCTTTATTTGCTTTGAAATTCATCCAGCACTGTCACCCTGTCTTTCAGGACCAACATCATTTGCTGGTCTTCTCTATTACTTTTTCTTCTCTGATAATGTTGTACAGCTGAACAATTTAATTTTACCAGTTAACTCATCACTCCTTTTCCAGCTCATTTACCAGTGTTTTAAACCCTTGCATATTCCTCACATCTCCCATTCTTGGGAGTAATGCACCTACCTCTGAGCTTTTTATTGACTGGTCTGTATGAAGGCACCACCACCAGCCTGGTTTCTTTTAGGGTATTCACGAAGGACCTTTTTGTGTCTCCTGGAAACATTACAGGTTGCATCAAGCACAGCTGCTGTGTTCCTATGTAACTGGCATCTTTAAAGGACTCCAAGGAAGCAAAGCAGCTGGACAGCCCTTACAAAAAGGGAAATGTCCCTTCTATAAAGAACTCCTCTGCCAGACATTGATCATAAAAAAAAAATCCTGCACTAATTAGCAAGTTTAAAAAAAAAAAAAAGGTTCTTGAAACAGCAAGATGCTTCCTCCAGTGCCCAGGCACTTTGCAAAGGTCAATGTCCCTGTAGCCACTTCTCCAGCAGTTCTGAGTCAAAGGTAACTGTTAAAAGTCAAAGGTAACCCAGTTAGTACCTGGGTTATTTCATTCATGAGTCCTTTCACGATGCCTAAGCAATATCCTCACTTCTCACTTCCCTCATCTCTTCCTCCTGTTGCCCTTCCTCACCCATTCACTGGGATCAGCATTCCCCTTGGCACCCATCACCCTTTCTTTACAGATGCTTTAGCATGAGGATCACCCTTCATTCAATGCTCAGGAGTTTTCCTATCGGGACCTCATCCTCATGTTTTGTTTCTCCATGCAGCAACATTACCAACAGCAGAGCTATCAGAGTCCCACTCGCTGTTACAGAAGTGTTTCAATATGCTCAGGCTCCACTTGGTAACAAAGATTATTAGTAGTACATGGAAAACTGGCATGGGAAATCCTAGCTTTTTAAAAAGGCAGATAGAGGAGCCAATATTCACACCCTTTTCAGCGGGTTATCTTGAATACAAGTTTTCCTTACACCTTGTTTGTCATTCTCAAAAGATTGTACAATTCCTTTAAAGCAAAGGAATCAAATGTTTCTTCAAAATCACCGAGTGTAGGACAATTGGATTAAGTCGGACTTTGCTTCTTTGTGGTTAAGGATGTTTTAGGCTTCCTGAACACAAAAGTTACAAGTTATCACCATGAATCAAGAGTCACAACTTAATGTGCCTACCAAGAGGCCCTCCAGCAGGGAGCTCCTGAACTTCTCCATAATTTCCTAGGAGACTTAAAGCCAAGCTAGAAAAAGCCACCTGAAGTGTTTATTACACTAGTTATTGAGAACTTCCTGGGGAGATATTAGAAACTGGAGTTTCTAACACTGGAGTCCCAGGGTGGTAATTTTCTAACAAGTAGAACACAAGACTAATGTTGCAACATGAAGTAGCAAAGTGAATCCTGATGGAAAATGAACATGTTACAGCTTCTGCAAAGATTGGTAAACAGCTATTTCACTAAGCATCAGAAAAGGCTGCATTAAGCATTCAGTATTCACATACTTCTACTGTGAAGTGACACTAACACCTAATACAAAATTATCCATTTAATTCTTCAGGAAACTCAGTTGATACTCGTTACACTTCCAAGGGGGAAAAAAAAAAAAGAAAAAAAAATACCCTTTCAGGTTATTAATCATAAAATGTTTGAAAAGAAAAGCAGGCTTACAGTCTGCAAGCCAAATTCTTCTCCCATATTATTTCACTTTATATAAAAAAGAATGAGAAAATGTTTTTCAGATTGATGGTATTTAAATGAATAAATAACTCAAATTACAAAATATGAGATCATTCAAACATATCTGCATATCACTACAATATTTTCAATGCTTACAGGGAAGCCATGAGGGCCACCACATCCACAAACAGTCGACTACCTGAGCTTCCCTAAAACTACTTTATGTACAAAGGTTTCATAGCCAGAAGGTCAATCCAGCTTTTTAAAGACACCGGTTGCTGAGTGCACGGTCTCTAGCAGCCCTTCTCCAAAGGAAGCAACACAGTAGCTTGACTAGATGCACAGATGGCCCCTTACACTGTTCCAGTTTCTGGTAGGCTGGTTCCTCCTGACTAGGTATTTCAAACAGCCAAGTGTGGCTGTGCTCTGAAAGCAGCTGGAAGGGAATTGAGAAAACTAAAAAGCAGACAGCGATTCATTCCAACCTTTACTTTGTTTGCCTCCGCCCCCCCTTTTTTTTCAGTATAACTTCCATGCAGAGTTCTCCAGAGCAACCGCTGATGTCGGAGGCTGCCTCCTGGCCCTACCGCAGCCACGGACACTTTTAGCCACATGGGAGGAAAAGCTTTTGCTACATGACACGTTGATGTTGGGTTTTGGATTTTTTTGTTTTGTTTTTTTTGTGGGACTTTTTTTTTTTTTTTCCAACTATTAGGCCAAGAATGTGTTCTCATCTGAACATTAGTGAGCCCTATCAAGAATTTCTAACAAAAACTGTACATGAGTTTACAAACATATTAACATATAAATAATGAGAAGCCTCCTGCCTGGNTTTTTTTTTTTTTTTTTTTCAACTATTAGGCCAAGAACGTGTTCTCATCTGAACATTAGTGAGCCCTATCAAGAATTTCTAACAAAAACTGTACATGAGTTTACAAACATATTAACATATAAATAATGAGAAGCCTCCTGCCTGGAGCCTCTACAGTAGTCTTTTTGCTTGAGAATATATAATACTGGAAGGGCAGCCCCAACCCCTTCCCACAGCACCAGTCAAAGCTGGCTCAGTCCAGTCAGCTGTTGTGCTCAAGCATCACAGGGTTTTTTTTTGTCTTCTTCAGTGCCTCTGGCTTCAATAAGCAGTCTATCATTACTGTGCAAAAGCAAGAGTCCAATGCCTTTGAGAAGGAATCCTGCTGCTGAGAGGCCTCTGCCACCCGGTCATCGTTCTGGTCCAAGCTCTTGCTGGAAGGTCCGTTTCTTCTCCCGACAGTGTTTCTTGTGAGCGGGCCAGTCTTTCTGCTGGCATTGCGACCCACAGTACCTCGCTACCTGGCATCGGCCACATATGTTGAATTCACGTAACTAAGAAGAACACAAGACAGCGTTAATGATCCTGCTCATTACAAACCAGCACCCCTACATCATTCCCCAAAGAGGTTCATGACTACCTCTCTATCTTGTATCTGCCTAGCACAGCTATGAACATCCCACCAAAAGTTTCAGAACATCTGAAGTATTTCAAGTGACTGCCTTGGTCTGATTCTGCAGTTTCTCTTGCTTAAAATGCTTAGACTTAATATTTGACAGCTTCACATTTGTTCTTATTGCTATTGTGCTGCAAAGGTAAGTTTTGCTTTCAAGTCTAAGCATCTTCAATTCATAAACAATTAAGAGGGTAACGTTGCCAAGCCTAGAGCTGTGCAAGTAGCTTTCCACTGCAGGCTCAAGAGAGGTAAAAACTCCAAACTTGAGGCATTCCCCTCAAAAGACAGAGTATAAGTCTTAATGACTGCAGCCTACTCAGTGTTTGGTATCAGTGAAAGAAAATCTCTTATCCATACAGAAGGCCATCTGTTTCAGAGACACAGCTACAGGCCTCATCTTTCTCCACCAGGCTTAATTAAGGCTACATGTTGCTTCATTTCATCTGCCTACAGCAGAGAACAAAGATTACAGCTATCCTCCCTGTTTCTCCTCTGAATAAAGGACATCCAAGTTCACTTTCTTCTCAGGAAGAGGCAAGATAACACTTTAATCTCCCTGCTTTCCCCTTCCTCTTGTACAGCTGCTTGCTCCTTCAAGTTCTGGGTCTGTCAGAGACAGCCAATGCTTCCACCTGTCCTTTCATACACAGTGCAGCACTTGCACTTCTCCCAGAAAACCACTAGAGCATTTCTTGTTCCAGTGCAAAATGACTTTCTTTCAAATGGGAAAAAAAAAAAGCCCCTGTATTTTCTCTATGATGCCTTGATAAAGCACTTCCGTAGTGCATCTTCATAATGAATTCTATTAGAAAACTGTTAAGATCCTAAACACATCAGAAACATATCTTAGGGTCTAAAAAATTAGAAAAAGCTGAGCTAAAAAATAGTACTGTTAGCAACTACATGGAACATTTAAAGCTACAAATTGTAAGGAACTGAATACATGAGGTAGCCTGTGTTTTACATTTTTAAATCCTTTTGACCATACCTGTTTTTCAATCATTGTGCAGGGAGGGTAGTGACATTCATAGTATGTGCATGAGTTCTCTTCCTCCTCCACAACATCCCCGTTAGCGTTGTAGTATCGTGTTACATTCAGGACAGGAAACTGCTCTTCTATAGGATCAGTGGGAAGCTGCTGGATTGCCAGCCAGTATAGACTTTGTTCCCTTTAAAAATAAGCACATTTGGTCTATAAGCTCAGGAAGTAATCAAGTCCAATTAATCTACAAAATAGATAAGCTTAACATTGTATTTAGCATGTTTAACCTCAGACTATGCATGCTTCTCACATGGCATCTTTCTGGGCTTACTTTAGCCAAGGCGCATAAAATATCCATGAGAAACATTTACTTCAAGCAAAAATATTTATAAGTTACTTAAATTCCATTCCTTGCTCTTAAACTCCCACAGACAACATGCTTGAATGGCATCACTGCCATTCTCTACACCTTCTCAAAATCAATTTATTAAGCTATGAATATGCCAATTTTAAGCACAGACAAAGCATACAAATAGTGAACATTAACCGAATGCCCAGGCAAAGCTGCTACGACGTAGAGTCAAGTTGCCCAGGGTCAGACTGAAAAGGGGTTTGGGATATTTTCAAGTTCTTTGCGGCTGAAGCTCACCCCAGGCACCACGTCACCTCCCGCCCCAGCGCCAGCTTCCCAAGTACCTTTGTTTGCTAGAGACTTCCTCAGCTTTGGGTTTCCATCCCCAAGGAACAAGGCGCAGATTGTCCAGGCGGTTGTCCACTGTCACTGAATTCAGATGCACCACCTGAAATCCTGGAGCGATCCCTCCCCTGTGCCTCTCCCTGGAGGAAACAAAAACCATGAGCAGGTCAGTGAACAAAACTGTCACTAGAAGCAGATAAACAGCATCAAGTTCAGAAGATACTAATGCATGCTCCTGGCCTGCTACCTATGTTGCAATTGCCTAGTGATTATTTCAGACATTATCAACTTCCAGAAGGAAATTATTTGTTCCAGGAGGCCGTTTCCATTGTAAATGATTAGACTCAAAAAACAATCACAGTATCTTTCAGTTGGAAGAACATTGCAAGGAAAGTTCCAGAAAGCAGTATTTTGGTTTCTTTAAGAGGATCTACGTAATTACTTTTTCCATAAAGCAGAATTGAAAGAAATTACTGAAATATTTTAATAGAAATTCTATCAGACATTTATACACAAGTCTGGCACTGGTCTGAAATCACACAGTTGTTGCTTCTTAAGCAACATCCCAAGTAAATAACAGCACAGAGGTTTAACTAGGGAGAGGGCAAATGCTTTTTAGACTCTAATAGTACGTAACACATAATAAGCCTGTTGACTCCACAGCTGACCAAGAAACATCTGCCAAAACTTGCTCAAAACCAAAGCAGCACTTTTAGCAAGCAGGAGAGCTGCATATTAAGTCCTATCATAACTTTCTCTTATTGGCTTTGAATGTTTCATTCGCCCTTCTACCCTTCTTTAACCTCTCCTCTCTTCAGTATATTAAGTATCAAGTTCCCCGAGAAGCCTCTATATCATTTCTTGCAGGAACTCCTGCCCCACGTGGAATTTAAAAGTCTAAAATTTTAACACAAAGAACGTCTAGTACAAGTTTCTTATGCCACAATCTATATAATTTTACATCCCAAAAACGTGTTGCCAACGACCAAGGACAACGCAAGGCTGGCAGCTGAATGTTTACTGAACATTTCAGTTCAAATGGCTCTTCAAATTTTAAGACAACATGATTAGTCCAGGTTAAAGAAAGTAGAATTTAAAGTTTGCACACTATCCAGCTACCCAGCAGATCAAGAAGACTCATTTTGATGTGGTTGGGGGTGGGAAGAAGTGTAGTTTTTCTTAAAAATGCATCTAGGTAAGGCCAAATTGTGTATTGTGGTAGTTAGGGAGGGAAGAAGCCCTCGTATTTGAAGATAAAAGGAATAAAAATGTAGACTTGGCTAACCAAAAGCAAGTTTTTGCTGGAGAAGCACACACACACACACCAAAAAAAAAAGAGCAAGTGAGAGGCAGTGGGAAGCTCTTCCTGAAAGAATATTTGCAGAGTAAAATGTATTAACATTTAGAGAGGTCAGCAATAGGAGGGCTCGGGCAAAGGAGTAGGAGAAGGTCCTGCCACGGCTGCAGATTTCGTACTCATCACCTTGCTGTCTTGAGGGCTTAATGCACGAACAGCAATACCTGCTTAACTGGCTAACTGAAAAGCTTTACCCGCATCCCACACACATGTGCACTTATCTTCAATTGGAAGCACAAATTCAGTTTACTTTTTTTCTCTTTTTTCCCCCTCACTGTGGGGACAACGAAAGGGAAAAAGCTTTACCCGCATCCCACACACACGTGCACTTATCTTAAATTGGAAGCACAAATTCACTTTACTTTTTTTCTCTTTTTTCCCCTCACTGTGGGGACAAGGAAAGGGAAGAGGGATGGAAGCAAAGTTACGCTCTTCTACTTGCTGCAATTTGAGCTCTTAGCTTTTAATTTACCCAAGCAACAAGGCTGGCACTGGAAAAAGCAGCGACTATTGCTGTCCCTCCCTTATGATGTCTTTCAAAGGGGGCTAAAATCTTCATCTTAACTCCTTCTCAGAGGAGGGAGCCTTCCCCTAAAACACAGCACGCTGTGTTTTACACTCCACAGAAGCAAAAAGGAACAATATTGCTACTCCGCTCACTACATCGCACCTGCAGCCAAAGGGCTTTCAGAGCCCTTTGGGCAGCCTCAGCCAGCAAGGCAGCATCACCCGAGCGGGGCCACCTGCTCACAGGATCTCAGAGCAAAAAGCCCAACCTCAAAAGGATGGAGAGAACTGAAACCCTTAGTATTTCCTAGCCCAAGAGTTTGCCCTTATAACTTTAGAGCTGCTTGCACGACAGCTCACACCCTGCCAGGGTCACTTTAAAAAATCCGTCTTACACAAACAGCCTCCAATTTTTAGCATCGCCGCATGCTAGAGGGGCTCGGTTTGCATTACCTAACTGCATGCATTATAATTATTTTAAGTAAAACAGGCCTGAAGAGGCAATGACTGGGTTTTGTAATAAGCAGACAGCTCGGCCGTCATCATCTGCACAGCCTCCAACAGTCAGCTGGAATAATTTCAAGGTACAGTTAGTGCTACTTATAGACTGCAATTATTACTGTATGAGGTTCACAGTTAGCAAGAGCTGACAATCTGAATAACCCACTGCAGTCAGCTTCCTAACTATTTTCACTCACATCGTATGTGCAAGACGACTAAACACTAAGAGATGCAGGTTAGAAGGCATATTTAAGGGGTAGATTGTAAATATTAACAATAATCAAATGGAGTCTCTGATACTCTTCCTGCCTCCCTCCCCTTGTGCAGAAACTAATTTGAGGAAGAAAAAGTAGCCTGAAACAATCAAGTAAGCACAGCTAATTCTTGAACACTGCGATTTCTAGGTCTAGCTTATGAAACTAGAAACAAGCTTCATTTTTCCAAACGGCTTTTAAAGACCAGAACTGCTCTTTTCAGCAAACCCTTATTTTTTACAAAATTAAACTTGGGTCTCATCATGATGAATGTATCTAATAAGAGCAATCTAACAGCTTGTTAGTCAGTAATACTTACCCTCTTCCAACTGATTACTTAAACCTCCAAGGGTTAGCAGGGAGCTACGAGGATATCAGGCAATGATTCTCAGACTATGGAAGTCAGGAGCAGTAGGTGATATGAAGCACCATGAGCACTGCCTCAGGCAGCTCTCCAGAAGGGCACATGAAACACCCCAAAGTTTTTAAGTTAGAGGTTTTCTCTCTCCCCAGTATGGCTCTGTTAACTCTCACTGGTGCCAATAAACTATATGCTTAGCACAGACCAGTGGAACCCAAACAGGTCGTCTTTATCCATTAAACTGGAACATATGCATATCCCCAACATGCAAATTTTAGTAGCAGTTCTCAGATTTCAACGCTATCCATATGAACTATACTCACCTATCCCCACTGTCCTCAGGAATAGCATTTTTTTTTACAGAGACTCAGCTGTTTAAATGGCCAGTGCCAAACACAACTATAATAAGATCTAATGACACCCACTGTGCTGGGTTCCCAAATGAGTGCAGCTGCAAACCTAAGAAGATTCAAAACACTACACAGAAATAAACAACATATAAGTTGGAGGAAGGAAATTGCACCTTACCGAACCCTTGAAGCATTTAACTCTTTTCACTGTACCTACCAAAGCAGCTCATGGAGCAGGCGGCCAGACCCCCTTCCACGATTTTTGTCAAAAGCATAAGCAAATATTTTAGCACCATTTCCATCAGCATCTACCTCCATCCGAGCCTAGAGAAAAGGGAAGACTGTGACTGAGGACATCCAACACAGCAGAGCACATGCTTTGGAGAGGAAAATACAAAAGACCAACATTTAATATTTGTCTCCTAGAGGCGTAGGAAACTCATCATATAAGATACAGGTCACTTGATCTTAAAGGAATTTCAGTTGTTTGAAACCTCCAAGAAAGACAAAACAGCTCTGCTATTGTAGTGCACAAAGATGCAAGGGAAGAGGAAGAAAGGAGGCTTTGCACAGCAGGAGCTCCACTTGGACAAAGAACAACAACAATCCAGTTGTTGGCCTGTAGGGCCAGCATCCACTCTCCGCTCTGGCACAGATTTTATGTACAGCCATCAGCAAGTCACCCAGGCTTTGTTTCCAGGAGTGCTTTACACCAATCTAATTAGGGCTGCTAGTGAAAGGAGCCGTCCTGCCCTCTCTTCTCCACGCAGCTCCATACCCTCACGTGGGCACTAGTGCTCTAGCCACAGTTCACCACATAAGTTCGCACTTTTCCCACTAAAAAAATATATAAATATATTAAAAAAATAGGTTTGGCTCAGCTGCAATCTGCCTCTGATCCAATCCCTGCAAAGCCACACAAGCAAAGTGTGCAGAAATGCCGTTAGGGGCAGAGCAAGTCCTCCAGGGACCTCGGGGATTCTGAGTGCTCTGATCGCGCTGAGAAGGGAGCCCAAGTCCTCGCACGGCCGGTGTCGCTCCCCTCCGCCACCAGCTCAGGGAGGAGGAAGGGGCCGACAGGGTCTCCCTGGTGCGGGCGCCACCGCAGCGCTCCAGCTCCTACAGCAGCTGCGCAGCCCCCTGCGGCAGGTTCTTAGCAAAAAAAATCAGCCCTCGTTCCCAAAGAGCGTTACCTGTAGGAGATTTTGCAATAAGGAACTCCTTCCCTTTGCAAGTCTTGCTAGAATGAGCTTACCCTCTTTAAGCAGATGTTAAGAGGAAGCATTTTTCTGGTCCAATGGTAAGTTAAACAGAGGATGTTTTCCCTGGGCAAGATTATGCACATAATGATTTTTTTTTTCTTTCAAGTTTTACAAGTCAAATAAGGGAAGACAAATTGAAAGTTCTCAAAAAAATTATGAATAGAAGACTCAAAATTTAAAAAGAAACTTCAAACTCATTTGTTTAGTGCTGGCTTACAAGTGAAGAAAAAGGACTTGCCCTATTTCAAAGCATTGGGTTTTTTTTTCAACATTTCCAAACTTTTGTCCCTCCCAAAGTACGGAGGAACATTGCCTGTCAGTGGGTTCCCACGAGGAGCTTTATTATGCATGTTATGAGGAGGGAAAAAAAAATCCCTGGCAGTTTGTGGTGCTTCCACGCCAGGATACCCCAGGATGGGGCAGAGGGAGCCGCACGGTGGGGAGGGAGCAGTGGCCTCGCCGACAGCCCCAGCGCACCCGGGGGAAGGGGATTTGCTCCTGCACTTAAAAAAGTACAAAGTGCCACCCCCCCCCCCATCAGCGAGAGGCAGCGCACGGAGGGGAAAGGGTGGGAAGGGGCAGAAGGGAGAGAAACTTGNCCTGCACTTAAAAAAGTACAAAGTGACCCCCCCCCCGCCCCGATCAGCGAGAGGCAGCGCACGGAGGGGTGGGAAGAGGCAGAAGGGAGAGAAACTTGAGGGTCGGGTCGGGTTGGACGGAACCTCCCGGAGGGAGATGAAGGCGGAGGGGGCCGGGCCCAGGGCGCGGGGGTGCTCGGCCCTGGCGGCGCAGGCCTCACCTCGAAGGAGTAGCTCTCCACCAGCGGGATGTCCTGCTCGTCGATCAGCGTGTACTTGGTCTGCAACACAGAGCGCCGCGGCCGCGTCACCCCGGCCGCCTCAGCCACCCCCCCACCGCGAGCGCCCCGCGCGGGAGCCGCCGCC
>VWPW01001297.1:407388-442959 GCA_013389825.1 Crypturellus undulatus | reverse complement strand
GGGGGCACTAATTTTGGGCAGATTCTCGGCGGGCCTGAAGGGACTTGTAGTGTTACTGGGGTAGCGGGAGGTGTCGAGGGTGGTGTGACACACCGGGTCACTGATCACATCGGAGGGGCAGGCCTTAGCAGGCCATAAGGCCCGAGGGCCCCGGCCTAGACCAGCCGGCCTGGGGGCCCCGCGGCGGTGCCGCAGCCTGCTGCCGTGCGCTGCTTCACTTGAGGGGCTTGCCTTTTAAACAAGATAATAAAATGATATCTTTTTGTCTTCTGTAATAGATGTCTGGATGTATGAAAAGCAGTATACTTACCAGAAAGAAACAACTTACATAAAAACATTACTCTCTTCCCTGCCCTGTGTTTGACTTCCTTAAAAAATGCAAAAGGGGCTTTTTTTTTTTTTTTAAGTAATTTCTCCCTTTCTCTCTGTCTCTCTTCATTTCTCTGTTCTGTGCAACAGCAGTAACCTTTCTTTTAGCCTAGGATATAATTTAGGGTTTAGGATAGGGTTTTGCCCCTATCCTCTTGATAGGTTATGCCATCAGCTGCCTGAGGAATTTAACAGGAAGGTTGCACGCACGGTAAGAAAGTATCAGCCAACACGGTGCTGGGGCGCACAAGAGGTTAGAAACTCTCATCTCTTTCGAGCAGTGCTTGTGGTTTAGATTTTCTCACACTGCTCCTCCACTCCTGTGCCTCAACACTGACCAGGAGATCAATGGGCTTGAAGCTCAGTTTCATGCCCAGTGAATCCTTATCTGCCTGTGAGCAAGCTCCATTGCATGGCAGAATAAAAAAGAGACTAGTTTGTATCTGTGCTAACTTCTAGTTTGATTTAAATTAATCATCTGCTTTATTCAATGTTCCAGTGGCCTAGATATATGCATGGAATATGAATCAACAGCTAATTCTCAGCTGAGGGTATAGTCACTCTCTAAAATAGTCACAAGTAACCACAAGGTCACATCTCCAGATAGTTACACCTCCAAAGAGCAGCAAATAGTCATGTCATGCTTAGCACTGTCACAGACTCCTCAGTCCTCTACTGATGAAAGTTTTCATGTCCCACTACCTTTGCCTACACTCCACATTATCTCTCTTATTTGCCTATGAATTCTCTATATAAGCTATGTGACTCTCCACACTCAGATGCCACATACCACCATACTTTGAGACATCTGAGCACAAATGAACTGCCAATTCAAGGGTGTAAAGTATGATTTTTGGAAAACTTTTTAGAGACTGTGTAAGAAAGCTCAAATTGCTGTAATGTTATTCAGTCAGAAGCTCCTAGAAGAACTGGAGTTTTAAGTGGGCATGACATGATGTTAAGTAGAAAGAGTTACCAGGATAGACTTTTTAAGATTAAAAAGGAAACAATTAAATAAAAAGACCTACACTGTATAAACTGTACATACAATCAATGAAACTATGAACCCAAAAGAATGCAAGAAAAGCAAACCATGAATTATCAAGTGCAATTAGTTAATTTTTGTTTATTCTAGTATAGGAATAGAGTAACATTTTTGAAGAAAAACGGGAAGACCATGATATTTTAAATGATTATTAACTAGATCATTCAGTAATATCCCAAATAATGATTAGCAGAACATTAGCAAGAGTAAAAATGTGGCACTTGCATTTTGCAAAGATGGGAAGTGCATTATCTCAGTTTACAAATGAGGAAAAAGAGGAGCAAATAGAACTGTAATGCAGCAATTGATTCAAGGCTAGAGGTCAGGTCATAGAACCATAGAATGCCTAAGGTTGGAAGGGACCTCTAGAGGTCATCTCGTCCAACCCCTCTGCACACGCAGGGCCACCTAGAGCACGTGGCACAGGGCTGCATCCAAGCGGGTCTTGAAGATCTCCAGAGAAGGAGACTCCACAACCTCTCTGGGCAGCCTGTGCCAGTGCTCTGTCACCCTCACTGTCAAAAAAAATTTCCTTAAGTTCCTGTGGAACTTTTGGTGTTTAAGTTTGTGGCCATTTCCTCTTGTTCTGCCAGTGGCCACTACTGAAAAGAGTCTGGCCCTATCCGCCTCACTGCCTCCCTTGAGGTACTTACACACACTGATTAGGTCCCCTCTCAGCCTTCTCTTCTCCAGGCTATACAGACCCAGCTCCCTCAACCTCTCCTCATAGGGCAGACGTTCCAGGCCCCTGATTATGCTAGTCGCCCTGCGCTGGACTCTCTCCAGGAGCTCCCCATCCCTCTTCTACTGAGGGGCCCAGATCTGGACACAGGACTCCAGATGTGGCCTCACCAGGGCTGAGTAGAGGGGCAGGATCCCCTCCCTCCACCTGCTGGAGATGCTCCTCTTAATGCACCCCAGGACCCCATTGGCCTTCTTGGCCACGAGGGCACACTGCTGCCTCATGGTCAACCTGTCGTCCACCAGGACGCCCAGGTCCTTCTCAGCAGAGCTGCTCTCCGGCAGGTCGGTCCCCAGCCTGTACTGATGTCTAGGGCTGTTGCTCCCCAGGTGCAGGCCCGTGCACTTGGGCTTGTTGAATTTCACGAGGTTTCTCTCCGCCCAGTTGTCCAGTCTGTCCAGGTCCCTCTGGATGGCAGTGCAGCCCTCTGGGATGTCAGCTACTCCTCCCAGCTTCGTATCATCTGCAAACTTGCTGAGGGAGCACTCTGTGCCTTCATCCAGGTCGTTGATGAATAAATTGAACAGGACTGGGCCGAGGACTGACCCCTGGGGGACTCCGCTCACCACAGGCCTCCAGCTAGACTCCGCACCGCTGATCACCCCCCCCTGAGCTCTGCCATCTCGCCAGTTGCCCCTCCCCCCCACCGCCCACTCATCCATCCCCCATCTCCAGAGCTTGTCCAGGAGGATGTTTTGAGGGACGGTGTCAAAAGCCTTGGTGAAGTCGAGATAGATGACATCCACCACTCTCCCCTCATCTGTCCAGCTGGTCATCCCATCATAGAAGGCTATCAGATTAGTCAAGCATGATTTCCCTTTCGTGAATCCATGCTGACGAGTCTTGAGCACCTTCTTGTCCTCCACGTGCCTGGAGAAAAATACATATTTCCTCTCTCTTTTTAATGCTTAGAAAATCCTAAAATGTCTACCTGATGAAAAATTTATTCAAGTAAATTAAATTTAGGAAAAAAAAAAAAAACTTTATTCCTAAGATTTTTCCCTCAGATATATGCCACCATTGGTATCAGTGTCTATTGTAGCATAGTTTAAGGCAACCCTCCTTTTATGAGTTCAGTTTAACCACAGATTGTAACAAGGGATTATTCTCAGCTGCTGAATGAAATTCTGCCCTTTCTGTAGTTTTCATTTTTCTCTTGCTAATGCTGAGGAATTCCTTTTTTTGATGTGTCAGTATATATATATATATATATATATCACTTTATATTTCAAATTAGATTTTCCTTCTCATGTGACTATTAAATTGATAAAATACTTCCCATTATAATAAAATAAAATATTGTTTCTGTAGATCCATTTAAAAAAAAAAACAGTTTGAATTAGCAAATATATATACGCTACTATAAAGAGTGGAAGTTCACATTTCTTATGATGCTTATGTTTTCTTATTGGTATAAGAAAAGTTAGGATTAACATTGCAATATCTGTCCTATTCTCCCTGTAGTATGTGAACTGTATGTTAAACTCAGAAATGCAGCTCAGGGAAAGAGAATAGAAGAAAGTCAGGATCTGTTCTAAACCTAGAAAAAAAAAGATTTTTATTTTTAAATCATCTGCAAATATTCAAAGTTTTATTTATGGAATTGCGCTTGGACCTCAGTAGGAAAAATATTTTTCTCTTTACTTACCTTTACTTCCCTTAAGGACAAGAAAGCTTCTGAAAGAACAGTGCCAGGACTGGAGTAAACTCTAGCACTTTTATTTCATTAATGCTCCTGGACCGTGACAAGCTTATGAATTATTCTAAAGCGCTAAACTATAGTTATATCTATTCTCCATTTCCAAGCTAAATTAAGATTCTGGACTGCATTAAAAATGCAACGCAGATCTGCATGCAAAGCTGAGAGGTTTCTCACAACCAAGGCTGCTAAACTGTGTAGCACCTTACCTGCACTGACCCTCAGTCAGGCAAAAATTTGAACTTTGCCCAAAGGATTTTCCTAGCTATTAATTTCTTCTTGTTGAATATATATATATGTATGAATTAAAAAAAAGAAAAAAAAATTCCCCAAACTACATATCTATTATGTCAGAACATGAAAAATTACATAGAAGAAATGACAAATTAATATTCTAATAGTTTCTAAACTATTAGAATATTCTCCTGTTACCCATGCAACTTGCAAACTAACGTATCTCCCAAGGCTCCACATCTCAGACTCTTGGAAAATCATCATGACTAAAAATCATTTTTATTACAAGACAAATTATACAATTTGCTCTGAATGGTGAGTAGCTGTTGATGCCTTCGGGCCTGGGACAGGCATTGACATGATGCCATCCAGGCATTCACTTGCTGGAGAAAAGAGCAGCTGCCCTGCTTCTCTCAGGCCTCCTTACCATGGACACAGCGCAGCTGTGATGGTCTGCTCAGAGCAGCAGATTGGCCTGCTGCCCCACTACTGCTGCCATTTCTCACATTGCTCCTCTCTTAACCATCTCTGAGATCTGGCTGTGCTTCACAGCGCTACCTGTAAGTTTTGTCAAGTTCTTCAACTGCTTTCTGTCACATGCAGCAATTTCTTATGCTGTGTCCAGTAATTTTCCACATCCTTTTCAGTTCTCTTAACCTCAGGCCAGGTCAACTGCCTCATCATTTGCCTGCAGCCCTAACATAATTATATCAAATTTGGCCTGAAATCAAGTTTGTATATTGAGAAGCATCTATTGTCTGTGTTTATGTCATCTTAGGTAAACAGTTTTAGAAATTGTTGTAGTTAAACTACAAATTCTGTGTGTATAGATGCTCAGAAAAAAAAAGATATATAGTTATGACTAAAGAGATTTTCTTCCCAGCACCAATACTTACTTCTACACAGATATTTCTTAGGATAATCTCTTTCTATACAACCTTATCCTATATAATCTGTCTATGTAAACAATAATTACTAGTAATTATTAATCTGTGACAATAATCTAAAAGATACATGTAGTGCAACTTAAACTCATATTTTTACTTTAAGCAAAAACTTGAAGAAGAAATGTCCAGACTGCTATTTTACTCTTGATCCTCTGCACTGAAAGCCACATGTAAAAAAAAAAAAAAAGATCAGCAAATACCTTAATAGTTCAAGAATAAATTTAGTGTGAGGTGAAATTGTGGAAAATATTTTATTCCTACAGTTCTCAGTATATGTATATATGTGTGTATAAATTCACACATATATATGTATAGCTATATATATATGTTTCATGTAAAACTGTAAACACTATATAGACTTTTGTGGGGAGATGAAGTGTTTAAATAGCTTTAGAACTATGTTAGAACTACCAAACTCTATCTGGTTGGAAGAAGACTACTGGCGGTATATTAAAAAAGGATGAGTCTTTTCAAATGGCATAGACTTGTACTGTACACGCACCTTCTCATGTTTTTGCTAGTACAGCCATCTCCTGAGAATATGTTTCAATTGCTTTTGTAGAGTCTCAAAGATGCTGAATTAAAATGTGGAAAAAAGGGAGCAGAGAGTTTGCCTCCATCATTTATTGCATAGAGTGTGACTTATGTTTTATTTATATAAATTGCTTCATTATAAGAGATCATCTAATTATTTCCAAATTCATGAAAAGGTATTCAAATAGTCCTTAGGGAGATTTAAATTGCAGACTTTTCTGGAAAGGGATGGACATTTGAAACAGATGTCAGGATGCCTCTTAGTGCTGATATCCTGAAAATTTTGACAGATCTGAAATTAAAACTCACTGGATTGACAAAACAAAAGAAAGAGGGAAGGAAGGTCCAAGCAAGATATATGTGTAAAACTTTGCGTTAGATAGTCATTACACTTAGAATTGCATTCATCTAACTATCAGAGGTTTGTAAAAGAGTTATAAATATTTCATTTGGTTTTTAATAATAATAAAAAAATAAAATAAATAATAATAAAAAAAATCCTTAATGGGTGTGATATAGGCTAAGTGTGCGACTTCTTGAAAGGTCTGATGTATGGAAACTCCAGCAGCTCTGAGCTGGATCAATAAATCTTATGATTTTGTGTTATGACGCTTTAGTATCTTCTTGTCATCTACCATTTATTTCTGAAAATAGAAAAACTACAATAAAAATATTAGGCTGCATTTTTGTTCACAAACTGAAACACTCGAAGAACTCATGAGTAGGACTGTGTAAAAAATTGATTTTTTGGTTCACTATGAAAACAAATTCTTACATTATTTTGAGATTAAATGAAATTACTTTCTTTTATGATGTAGAAGGGAAAGAAAAGAAAACAAAACAAGAAATGTCAATACTCCGTCCTAAAGAAAGTAAAAAAAAAAAATGCTTTTAAAGTTAGAGATCAAGTATCCTTCCCTCTAACACTGTTATCCTGGAGCACTGTTAAAATGGAGCACTAACTTGCTGGAATCTGGAGCAGCTTATGGGTAAGATAAAAATGCAATATTTTTACTGTGCATAAGGCATTTAAATTCTGTCCTTTCACACAGAAACACTGGCCACTGAGTTAAAAAGTAGCTGGGATGTGCCTTCTCTCTCTTTGATTGACGCTGTTTGTTTTTTGATAAAAAGCAAGACATATAATGCAACAAGAATGCCACTCAGGCATGTTTTTTCCTTCTTCTAAAATAAATTCCATCTAAAATAGCCATCAAGCCAGGGACTTATTCTTATTTGCTTGTGTACTCTCCTTAATGACTATATCAATATTTAAATGCAAAGTGGAATATTCCCAACCAAAGGTTCTGCGGATGTTCTGATGTGGAGCAGTTGGTGGCCTGGCCTTTCAACTAAATGAATGATATATTAAAATCTCTGTCCTGAAATGAATTGAAAGAGTTTAAGCTTTGATAGACTTTGGAGAGTGTTCTCACCTTAGGATTATTAGATAAAAAGAGAACATCTACTTGACTTCATCCAGCAGGTTAACTGGTACTATTGGGAAAATCTGACCTACATTTGCAGATAATTTCAGAAAAACAAAATGCACGATTTCAATGACTTTACTATTCATTGCATTTCTTATCACCCCCTCTTCTCCAACATTTCTCTCCAGCTCTGTCTGATGATATTGTATCACATCTTGAAAATTAATATCTATATATTTTTCCATTAATTCTTTGTAAATTATTAAACATAGTATTTTCATTGCAAAAAGCACAGAAAAAAAAAGAAATTGCAATCTAAATAAAAGAATCACTGAAAAATTTAAATATAACTTTGTATACTAACTATAGAAAACTTGAGATTTTTTTGTTGTTGTAACTGTTTCTATTACTAACTTAATAGTAATTATGCATAATTTATTAAAATAAAAATAGAAATTAAAAATATTAATAAGAATACTAATATTCTATTATGCACTTAATCATATGTTAGAAATAGGCAAAGACTGGGCTGGGAAGAGCAACAGTATATAAATTAAAAATTAAACGGTGGAGAGCTGGTCTGATTTTTATATCTAATTACTCAATACTCTTCTATATTCCTGGAATTGATTTCGTTCATTTCTCCATCTTCTGGAATAACCTTTATGCACTTTTTTAAAAAAAAACTCTTGGTTAAGTTTCCTTTGGTTGGTAGAATTCACTTTTGTAATTTGGCAAGAGAAACAACTACACTTTAGTTTTTTTTTTTTTTTAATAAAGAGAGAGTGTTTCAGGGAATTTGCAAACCCATGGGTGGAATCCCAGTGCAGCTAAAGCTATAGGAATTTTGCAGCTGCCATCAATGAAATTATGGTTTAATTTCTGATTTTCAAATTGATTCTTTGCAAGCATCTGTGTATGCTTAATTATGTGTGAAAATACTCAGACTGTATGAGAAAAACAGATTTTTGCATGGGCATATGGCCAGTTAATACAAGGTTCTTTATCACTGTCACCTGACATTAATGACAAGTACCTTTAGGGCAATAGATCTTGCCTTATTTTATTGATTTCAGAGTATGTTTCAAGTGATTAAAGGCTGCAGACTGGGCTCAGAAAGCTATGGTTTCTTCATCTTTGTATATAAAAAGTGTGGATTTTGAATATCACACCTTTGAGACTGCCAGTTTTTCCAGCAGTTTCTATAATCCAAATCTAAGGATTTAGAGAAACACTAGTATTAAATACTCTGTTTACTTTAAATCCAATAAGTTTAAGAATATAGAGAACATAATATTAAAATGCTTTTTCTGTACCATATATGCACCATTATAAGAAGAAGCCTAAGACATTTAATTAAATTTTATTTATTGCATAAAGATCTTTGCATGAAGAAAGATCTTTTTCTGGATCCCCCTGGTCCTGTAAAACTTCAACACCTTTTCCTTATCACTAACTATTCCGTGAGATGTCAGCACCCTAGCAGACCCTCTACCACACATCTCAGGTATTTACAAACTGAAATGCTCCGAACAAATCATCTGGGTTACTTAAAACATGTTAATTGGAGGTTTGAGCTGTACTGCCTGCTTTGGCTTGACATGGACCACAAAGCCCTCCTTCCATGACTGAACTTGGGAGAGCAATAATCTCCCGCAGTGGGACTAATAAGAAGTTGTTAGGTGTAGTAACATCCTTAAACTGCAGCTGTTGTTCTTAAATGAACATCTGTCTGCAGACTAGGTACTTGATGTTCAAGGAGCTCTAATTTAGTACATAAGTCTTTCCATGACTGCTGGGTTTTTCAGTTCTAGAAAGCAGATCAGTTTGGCTCATGAGTCAGTTGACTGAAATGCCAATGCACCAGGCTTAGGCAGACTTCACCGTTTCCATGTACTGCACATCTCCAGGTTAAAGTAACTGTAGAGTAATTCATTATCTGCATGCCTACTGGATCAGGAAGGGGTGAACTTCAGCGACAGGTGAAAATGAGCTGATTGATAGCATTTTTTTCTAGTTTCTCATTTATTTGTATGACATACTTCTGTGTCCAGCCACTTCATCCTTTTTTTTTTATTATTTTTTTAATGCAAATTGGTCCCAAACAAGACAGTGTTTTTCTCTTTAAAAGTTCATCTTAGCTCATACTCTGCTTCTGCTTTTCAGTAGTCCTATGGCTTGATATTGTTATTAGCTCTAGTCTTGCATCTGCGCTTTATCCTACAGATAAATGTAATCCAGCATTTGTAATCAGAACCCTTGCCCTCCAGAGTACCAGCAGTACTATAATTCTGCCTCAGGAATCACTACTTATAAGCACATTACCTCTGTTTTTAAAATTTATCTGGCTTTTATACAACATTTTTTTTTTTTTTAGCATTTGACTTCTCTTTTTTTTTCTTTTTTTTCCACAGAAGACAAATAACTCATTGGCTGATATTCTTTCAGATTTGGTTATTAAGAGACTCCCCTGGTTATATTTGTTTGTTAAGGTCCTGGTCCTGGTTTGCAATAATCTGTAGTTCAAGGAAAATATCTGTTAAGAAATGTATCTGGACCACCATGTCCAAAAGTTAATGAAGAATTGGTCCTTCATGAACCTGATGGCCTATGGATTTAGTTTACCTTCCCAGCTGCCTGAGGCACAAAGTCCCACAATTTCATTATGCATATTTTCAAAAACAGATGCGTTTTTAATGTAATTACTTATATGTAAATGGATTATTTTGCTCTAATTTCTATAAAAGTTACAGAAAAGAAGAAATGAATCTAGAACTTTAAGAGTATATAAAATCTGAAACAGAACTACTTAATTCACTGAACTAAACCTGAAGTCCTGAACTAATCCATCCCCAGCCTTGGGCTTTTCAAAATGGAAGTGGACTTCAAAGCTCTAGCTGTGCTTACAGATACCTTTTCTTGAAGAAAGAAGCTTCTGTCAAGCTGAACCTACTTCTTCCATGAAAATTAGTTCGGTTGTTGCTTTTGCTGTAGCAATTTGCCTAAGGAACATTATTTCCCTGGAAGATCAGATTGTCTTTTCAAGTTCTAGGAAATCACATTAACAGTGGATTGTTTATTCTTCAATATAGGGGAAAGAAAGAGAATACTGAATAGAACCAGGCATCTCATTTTGATACCAAACTGGGAGGAGTGGCCGACACTCCCAAGGGCTGTGCTGCCATTCAGAGAGACCTAGACAGGATGGAGAGTTGGGCAGAGAGGAACCTTATGAGGTTCAGCAAGGACAAGTGCAGGATCTGGCAGCTGGGGAGGGCACCACGACAGATTAGGGGTTGACCTGCTGGAAAGCAGCTCCACAAAGAGAGATTTGGGAGTCCTGGTTGACAACAGGATAACCATGAGGCAGCAATGTGCCCTCATGGCAAAATAGGCCAATGGGATCCTGGCCTGCAGGAGGAGCAGCGTTGCCAGCAGGTCGAGGGAGGGGATCCTGCCTCTCTTCCAGCTCTGGTGAGACCGCGCTTGGAATATTGGGTGCAGTTCTGGGCTCCCCAGTACAAGAGGGACCCTTCCAGAGAGGGTCCAGCAGAGAGCATTGAAGATGATTAAAGGACTGGAGCATCTATTGTATGAGGAAAGATTAATTGAGCTTGGCCTGCTTAGCCTGGAGAAGAGAAGACTGAGAGGAGATCTGATCAATATGTATATGTATGTACCTGAGGGGGTGAATGTAGGGAGGATGGCGCCAAACTCTTCCGGTGACAGGACAAGGGGTGATGGGTACAAATTAAAACACAGGAAGTTCCACCTCCATGTGAGGAAGAACTTCTTTACTGTGAGGGTGACAGAGCCCTGGAACAGGTTGCCAGAGCAGTTGTGGAGTCTCCTGCTCTGGAGATCTTCAAAACCCATCTGGATGCCACCCTGTGGATTAGATGATCCCTAGAGGTCGCTTCCAACTTTAACTTCAAAACTTCAAAAATGAAGGGCATGTAGAAATAAGTTTTTCTTAATATTGATTTTTCCCTCTGATTTAAATGCATTGAAACACAGTTAAAATATTTACAATATTTTTACAATATTTAAAGTGACCATCAGGTTACATCTATATTGCTGACTGCTCTGCTGACACCTATGCTGCTGACTGTGGAGTAAAGAAGATTTGCACTTAAGTACACTAACTGGTTCCAAAAGCATACAAGACAAGGATACAGGGAAATTTATAAATGTTAATTTACCTCAAATGTGAGCAGAACATATTAAACTGGACAGATTTCAGTACTGCTTTCACTGCAGTCAGAATATTGCTACCTAAAATTGGTGGACATACTCCTGACAAATGAGTTGTTGTTTCACTTTCTCTGTAAGCTAAGATTGCCTCAGTCATGGTTTCAGGTTTTCTTCACAGCCAGAAAAGGCAGAAATATTTTCATGAAAAAAAAAAAAAAAGAGAGAAAGAAAGTACTCCTAGACGATTTTTAATCCTTCAAAGTCTCTCCTAGTTCCTGAAAGGACGTTTGGAGACAATAATAGAAAACAGTGTTTCTACACATCGCGATATCCAATAGATCCTCCATCTCGGTTGTATAAGATTTTGAAGTCCTAACTGAGACTAATGGCCAAAATTTGCTGCGAACATTTTACTCAGTATTACAGCTTGTGCTCACTGTATATATTTGAAATCATGACATTCTCCTTAATGAAAAAGTTGCTTAGACAATCAAAACTAAGTGCCTTTTTATACCCTCAAAACATTACATTTTCAAATGGCAACTGAAAAGTATGTAGGCCAGATTAATTTCTGCTAGCCTTTGTGATAGAGTCATTAAAATAGATTGAGCTAAGACTGAAAAGGTGTTTATGTTGAAGTGTAAAAAAAACTTTGACTAATTATAATTATTTTCTTAGTGGCTCTCACTAACCACAGTGACAGCTTGGCTGTACAAAGATGAGCAGAAAGTTGCTGAATTCTAGGATAGCTTATAAGCTATGAAATCAGGATATTTTATAAACTGTAGTATGAGTCTTATTAAGTATATGAAAATATATTGCCAGGATGAAAGTCTAAATGAAGCCTTTAGCATCATCAATATTTCTGGTTTCCCGTCTGGGTGATTGCGCTCATAATGTAGGGCAATATTCATTATTATTAACTAATTAATTAGTTCTACCGTATGTGAAAACCTTTGGCATGATACCTCTCCCTAGCTATTAAAGGTGACTAAAAGTACAGATAAAGGACAAAGGGGAAGAGTGCTCAAAGCGAAAATCACGCTCTCCTTTACCTTTGTTATAATTATAGCTTTTATCAAGTTTAATTTTCATGAGTCATATCCAATGAACATCCATATACTGCAATGAAGAGAATTCCCTGCAGGCTTAAATTTACTGTTACCTTTTACATTTACTTTTAAACGAAGTGGTGAAGCATAAAGTTTACTCACGTATGTCCCTCTGTACTTATAATAGGCATGAGTTCAAATGTAACTATTGTTTTCACACAAGCAACATCTCTGACTTCTGCAGAATTTCATCTGTTAATATGAATTAACAGAATTTACCTACTTTCTCTGCCTGTGGAGTAGGACAGAAAGCAGTAAACATAGTTTTTTTTTGCATTTGTGTTATAGAAAGAAAAAGTATTGACATGAATAGCAAATGGTTATTGTATAGAGAAAATCTTGCACCCTAAAGCAGCAAATACTAAGTTTCAACTCCCCCTCTTTTAAAACTGTTATGTGAAGGGAAGGAAATTGAGAACTTGTAATATAATGTAGTATTTTTCAGTGGTTCCTTAACACTTTTCATCTTACAAAAATATTCCTAAAAACTTTCAAATTCTTTGAATTCTTGGCTCAAGACGCTATTCCTATTTTTATACCTACCACTGCCTGTAAACATTATATATTGCAAATGTGGTAAAGTTTTCAAAAGTATTGAAATAGATTGCAACTGCATGCTTACACAGAGAAATTTGACTGTATATATATATATGCTCAAACAATTAAGCAGTATTCACCTCCCTGGAGCAGGTGATCTATGTAAGGCACCTGAGTAAATAGAACCTTCCCAATCATCCTTCCTAACAAAAAAACCCAACATGCTAAAGTGATAACTGAGTCATACTATTTTGTGTTGACGCAATTTATTCATGATGCTACATTATAAAAGCAATTTTCGAAACCATAATCTAGCAGGGAGAGTGATAATGTAGAAAAAAATGTGGATAAATACAAGTGTTTTAGATAAAAATGAAGAGCAAGTTGAAATCTTTGAAAAACTAATTCTTATTAAGTTTTAGTCTAAGAATTAGAAGTCTCCCTCTTAGTACGTTTTTCAGTTTTTAAGTAAATTTAACTTATTTTTGTTCTACCCATGCACTATTTCATTGCTCTACTAAATTAAAAGTAACTCTGAAAAGTATTGAGTGCAATGGAGACAACTAGAAAATTTTATTTAAAACTTCTTGTTGTTAATAAATGGCTTTTCATCATAAATAGGAAGCTTCATAAAAAGTTATTGATTTCCCGCATATTTTTTTCTCAAGAAAAAGCTAACAGAAACATACAAAAAAGAAGAAGAAGAAAAAAAAAACAAAAAAGCTCTTATATATATAAGTGATGATAGGAAAATATTAGAGCCACCTTTAGAAATGAAGAAGTTCAAAGGTAGTTGTGTTCAAAGTAAATCCAACAATGTCAGAAAAAAATTATTAAAAATCATTTAAGTATATCACTAATAATATAATTCGCAGAATGAAATAAAAAGTTGCATTTTGAATTTTTTAATGAAAAAGCTTTTCAATTTGTTCATGCAGCTTCACAATTTCTCCAAAAAGCAGAAAATACATTGGCATTATAAATAACTGATCTATATAAACTTTGCTTCCTGATTGTTAAAAGAACCACAGGCCACTTTGGAAAAACTATAGCAAGGCTGGAAAACATATCACTTCTCATATGTTTCAAAGAACCTGCAGGGGTTTATTGCCCTTTCTGAAACCAGTATAATCGAGAATAACTTGATAACTAAACTCCTGTTTGGATAACATTACCTTAAAATTTATTAAGTTAATATCAAAACCTGATATCCTGTAGGGTTACGATTCATAGGACTTTTTCTCTATAAAGCTATAAACATGTGAAATATTGCATTGCAATGTACTTGTCCAGATAATTATTGAGTTAACAATATAGAAAATAGATCTGACAGAGAGAGAAAAACATGTAGGTTTTTTTGTTCATTTGTTTTGATTTTTTTTAATGCAAAGTAAGAAAAACTTACTGTGAGAATGTTTTGCTTTTATTAATAGTGGATAGGTCTATCAAATGTGTGGCTTTTACTTTTTTTCACATATAACCAAAGATAAGGATCTTTTGGTACATCTGTGTATTTTCAGTATGATACCTCTAGATATAGTTGAGCATTGGTAATGTGTTCAAACCGAAGTCCTTAAACCTGAGGTACTGTGAACCCCTTAAATCCACATAAACAGGGACATTTCAGAGGCATAAATTGAAGTAGGTATCTAACTCTCACTAAATCTTGCTGGCAGTTGGATACCTACGTGTCATTTGAGGTTTTAAAAATAGTCCCTTGAGGCTCTTGAATTAAAACAACCTGATTTTTTAAACAGTTTGAGAACTCTCAGCTCTCATTGAAGTAAACCAAAGTCTCATTAAACTCATTAAACCATTTGTGGAACACCTTTTTTTTTTTTTCCCATGTTTTTCCTCTAGGACACAATCTTTTACTTTTATTCCTATTTATATCATGAAAACTGCTGTCATTGAGAAATCAGTCTTCTGAGTTCCCAACAGGTAAAAAGAAAAAAAGTTAAGAAAAAAAAAGAAGAAATTAAAAAGGAATTTATATAGAAAAGGGAAAAAGCCCAAGGTCTTCAAAATAGTCAAGGAATGGGCTTTCTTAATTATTCAATTAGAACTTCTGTAATACTTAAACATCAGATTTTTTTTTTAATAACTAGGCAGAATTATTAGTTTTCTGAAATTTGTTCTTCCTTTTGCCCTTCAAAAATAACAGGAGGAACAGACTGCAGTGGGCTACTCCTCCTCCAGCTCCTATGTTAGAACTTAGCAATTCTTTTCTGTAAAGAAAACTTGAGTCTTTCTGTAAAGAAATCTTGAGTGAATATGTTGTTTAGAAAAGGTATATTTTCACATTTAAACTTTAGAGTGGCAGCACTGAAATTCTCTTGATTGGAAGAAGGTGATGCACATGGTTTATCTATTGCACCATTTATCCACAAGCTCATCAAAATTTCATGTGGGCACAAGCATCAATCCCTGTTCATCTCTCCGTCTGTCTACAGCATCCAGGCTCTTCCTGGGGCACTTTTAAATTAGCTTGCTCTTCAAATTAGTAGCACCAGTGAACAGCAGTGAGAATTTCATCCCCTTTTCAGTGGTTAAAGGGAAACCAGGAAGATTTTTATCCTTGCCTTAAATTAAAAACTGAATGAAGAAGAAAAAGAAAAATAAACTTTCTCATACAGCTCTATGATAATAAATGTCAGACAACCCTTGGATGTGCACTTTGCAGATATAAGAACAGAAAGTAATTTAATCTTATGTCTTTGTGGTAAATTGTTTGTAGTACTGACTTTTAAATTAAAATAAATACACAAACAGTAGGTAAGTTTATAGCCTACACCGGGGATGCCAGAAAACAAATGAGATAATAGATCATATCTATCAAAGAGGAAATGTTTAGTTACCCATATTTGAAAAAAATATTCTCTTCTCCTTACTTGATAAGAACAAAAGAGCAAACAACAGTTTCTTTTCTGATTGGATTTCTCTTTTTTTTTTTTTCCCTCCTGAGTTGGCATAAAGCTTAATTTATGCCCTCCCACAAAAAATCTATACCATAAAAGCATTTTTTTTTGTACATAAGAAATAAGATATTTAGAATAATCTCTTTTCATTGTAGTTAAATTTAAAGCTGGCTATAGAACCAAATTTAATTTCTGAGAAAAATACCTAAAAGCTGAAACTTTTTAAGATTTTTTTCTTCTTCCCACAAGAGTGAAATTCTACAAATGCTTTTTGGAAAATCAAGCAAGCATGCTTGTATAAATAAAGAGGAATCCCTCCTTAAAGCTCATGGATCTCTCTGAGCTGCTCAGATCACTGGCTCTTTAAATTGACCTGAAAGAAAGATTAGTCTAAATCTTTCCCCAAAGTTTTTCATTTTGAAGATGCTTGCATTTCCTGAACGAAAGACATTCTAACAAAAATATTCTGAACAATTTAGTTTTAAGGACTGACAGGCTTCTATTGATTTGTGCAAAAGATAAAGCAAGGACAACATAGGTAATGAATTCCAACATAGGTAACTGATGCCATTGTAATCCAATTTAGATCAGAAAGAATCACCTGTGATGTTGCAATAGCAGTTTATTTTTCATGTGTCCCTGCCACTGTTGCTGATATTACCCATTCTAGTTAACAATGGCAAGCAGCAAGGAGAAGGGAAGGTGTGCACAAATCCTGGTTTATTCAATATTATTCTAAAAACAGATAATTTCTTACAGACAATTCAAAAGTATTAACACAGCAATAGATAAAAACTGTCTATCTTTCCTCAATATGTGGTTTAATTCTAACAGCCGTTAAGTGCTTGATGTAGTGAAATGCTATGTTTTGTGTTATACAGGGGGTTTGCTTAAAAATGTAATTGTTCTTCTGGCGTGGAAATCTATGTATCTATAAAAATTGAATTAGATGCAAATCAATGACCTAGAGATAAAAGATTCTGTTTCCCGTTAATAATCTTCTAAAGGAACCGGCCCACTGAATCAATCCCTTTTTCTTTTTTCTTTCTTTTCTTTTTTTCCTCTCTATTTTATTTCTCTCTGGTAGTAATAACGCGAGAAAAATACTGTTTTGAAAGTTCAAAGATTAATTTCTGTTGATACTAACAGCCAAATGCTGAGATAGCTATCTAAAGTTTTTATGGCTCTCCAAACTCTCTAAGATATGTTTTCTTACCACCTCAGTTTTGTACTTTATTTCATGAAATACTTCAATTGCACTGAGCTTGTTTTTGTCTCATGATCTTCAGTCCCATATTATCATAATCTGTCAAGTAACTAGGCAGTCTGGGAGAGTGCTGAGAACTGGCAGTAGAAGAACTGGATATTCCTGAGTAAAACTCTAATTCTGCAAAATGTTTAAATACTTGCTTACCATAAGACTGTGCTTGATTCCCTGGGATGTCAGTGACCTAAACACAGATAGTCTTGTGCTTATATACCAGGACCTCTCAAAAGACAAGAACAAGCTGACAGGATATGGTATGAGAAAAGATAAGAAATATGCAAATGAAACTAATGGAGGCAAAAAGGTTTTCCAAGAGGACAGCTGCATGCTGCTGTCACAATTCAAGCAATCATCTTCTGAGACTTTCTGAAGCAAGAGAGATCATAGACAACACTCTACTGTCTGAGCAATGGCATCCAAGAAAGAAAAGAGTGAGTCATTATTAAAGACAAGAAAAAAAAAAAGTGGATTTTGATTTGAGTCAAAGAAGCAACTCAGCACTTCTGTGTCCTGAATATTCATAGCAATCAAGTCTAAGCATCCTTTCTGGCTGTCCTGAACTGAGCCTTTAGAAAACCCAGAACAGGGAAAACAAATATTCTGCTTTCATCCTTACATTATGCCTTCCTGATCATGAAGTTTGGAAGAGAAAAGAAAGGAATGTCATCACTATATGCTTCGTTAAAGTACATTAGTGATAATTAAATAAAAGCTCTCAGTAAAGTCATGTTTTAATAATTCTCTGTACAATATTTTCTTTCCTCTATGCCACTAACTTCTAGGATACAAAATAAAATAGTTAGTAAAAAAAGCACCACTGCTTCATAAGACAGAATTATGGTTCTATGACTCTCTATGTCAAGAAGGTTATTATTCTTAATAAGAAAAATTAAAATCATAGTATATTGGAAAAGGAAGCTGTGAAAACAGAAAATGTAGAATTAATATTTCATTTAAGTTATGGGGAGTAACAAAATGTGTATGTGTACATACACATATATTTGTATATACATACACACACTGAGTATGTATGTGTATGTGTATATATGTATGTGTGCATATGTGCCTATGTTGTGTTTTCACATGAATAAGTAACATGATAAGACCCACAGAAAAGTGACACAAAATTCCCATGATGAAATGTGTTGAAATCTGGAAAATGAACAAGCATAATAGTCTTACAAACATAATTGCGATATATAAAGTCATACGAGCAATCATGCTCCAGTGAAATCCTCCAGGAATTGATTTCTGTCTCAGGACTCCTTAACAGTTTTATCAATTATCAGGAAGAAGCCTGATGGAACTTTCAGAGGAAAGAAAAACATTATAAAGAATCAGCCAATGATACAATGCAGTCTGGGTCACTTTGTAAACTGGGATTTAGCCAACCAGTACACAAGTACAGTTAACTACAGTTGCAGACTGCAGAGTGTAGGAAATGTGGCCAGTGTGGACCAGTCTATTGAAAGACTATTGAAGGGAGTTTGGAAAGAGTTTGATGTTCTTGGTGGATTGTCCACTGAACACTACAAAGTACAAGGTAGCAGCTATATCTATGACTATGAGCAAGGAAGTACCAAGGAGCAGCAGGGATGACATTATCTCTGTCAACAAGGCTCTGGTAGCAATCATTTACGGTCTTGAATTGTCTACGACTGGATAACTATAGCATATGGGAAAGCATTCAGAAAAGAACAAAGAGAATAATTAGCAAATTAATGTGGATTTGCATTTATCGATAGACTCAAAAATTCAATTGTTATCAGTAAGAAGCATGACAGTATGGCAATCTGAATATTTATTTGGCAAATAGGTAATAAAAGGCACTTCAGTCTAGCACACAAATATAATCCAATAACCGGAATTTCAATACAGGTAAATTCTGATTACAAAGTGAAAGTAGAATTATACATAACTTCAATTTTGAGGCCAAATAATTCCATGTCACTTTTGCAAAGTTTACATCAAAAATAAAAATATTTCTAAGTAGTATAACTATTCCTGGTCTTTCAGTGGTTATGTGGCCATATAGTTATACAGCCATATGGTTATTTGGTATTTACAAGGGAGTTGGCTGTTATTTCTAACCCCCTAACTCTAACATTATTTCTTAATGTCAATTTAATATCGTTTTCTTCCCGAGAACATCCTAAGATTTGCTTTTGAATCATAAAAGAACTCAGAGTAAAGACACATAAAACATATGCTCTATGCATAACACTAATTAATATGATAATTAATTATAAGGAGTCTATTTTAAAAGTTGAATTGAGTTATAAAATAAGGAAATACGGATCTATCGCTTCCCTTTCTCCACAAGTATTCAAAATCTGAACATAAATAAATGTTATACAAAGAAAAGTGTGATGTCATTATCATGAATTTTTTTCTCTAGAAATTTCAAAAGTGCTTTCCAGCATGAGAAATGCATTTCTCTTAATGTCTTTTGTCCAGTAAATATGATATCATACATACCTCACTAGTTAGATGATTTCTCTTCATCTGAGGTCCCTAATCCTGCTAACTCATATTTCTTCATAGCAATAATGGAAAGAGAAAAAGATAATGAAATGTAATTTACAGGCAATCAGTCAGTCAGTGGTACTTCACTTTGTTCATACAGAATCACCAGATACTGGTTCAATTAAAATCAACAGCTCACAGGTGTTCACAGGAGATTTTTTTTTTCTTCTTGAGGAGACAGGAACATTCTTAATGTGATTAGTTCAATTCAAGGACTTATTTTGGTGGTCTCAGATAAAAGAATAATGTCTAATAACAAAAGAAGACAACTGTATTTGGGTATTTTCATTTCTGGGTAGGGAAGAGGGGAGGCTGTTTTATTCAGTGACCTCTACAGTTCCAAGAATACTGTGTATGATTTCTGTTTTTCAATAGCATTCTCTAACAACTATATAATATTTAATAAGAAACATTACAACATTTATCTTTTGCAAAACAAACTAAGGCAAAACTTTCAGAATAAACACACTGTTTCTAAGGTAGAAATTTTAACCTTTGAGCTAGTGAGCATAGCCAGTGATAACAAAATATAATTTAGTGGTTCATTTAATTAATCTTTGGGTTTTGCATATTAAACAGTTTTGGGCATTCCTTCAAAAATAAAAGAAGTGTAATAAGGCTGTATTTGTGTATAAGCGGGGGCAAAAATATCATTATTCTTTGATTTTTCTATTGCTGTTTCTTGGTACTTTAAACACATCATTTGCATTTATATTTTGCATTATAGATAAAAAGACCACATTTTGGCATGTGGAAGCTCATACAGGGCCTGTTTCTTTCAGTCTTTATAATTCAAATGAGTTTCCCTGAGTGAAGATGATTGTTGCCAATCAGTCTTGCCATTCCCCTGGGGCTGCCCAGACAGAGTTCAGGGGATCATTGCTCTGTGTGTGGGTATGTATACATCTTCTCACAAAAGTCCTGAGTGGTCTGTGGCATCTAAAAAGGAGTCGTGATTACCCAGAGGATGACAGTGCTGCATTCACAGCATAATACATAGTCCCCTTGGGTTGATGAGCACGATAAGGTATGTTGGCTGCGGATGATAAGATGCTTCTAAGAACTTCAGCTCTGTATTAGGGTGTTTGAGATTTCACTGCTAGAGTAGGATGAAGCCTTAAGAAAGCACCATGGAAGTGGTGGGCCTTTACAGTTTCACACGTACTAATGCAGGTTATTTGATATTTCTTATTCTGTCAGAACATTTACTTGGAATAAGTCCAGAGAGAATTACATGAGTGAACAGAAAGGGCTGATGCATTGTATATCATCACTGTTTTATCCAGGCAGTGATTATCTACTATCTTTTCTGTGCAATTTTATTAAAAAAAAAAAAATGCCCTACAGGTGTTTCAGTATGAAGCAATCACACACAGTCTGAAGACTACATGTGTGAGTTGAGCAATGTTTTCTTTTCTTTTAGAAGTGTTGACATTGATTTTTTAAATACATATGATGGAAACCAATCATTATTGCTGCCATTTATAAGCTACTGCTCATAAACTGCAGAGGCAGCATTTCATAAAACCCCACTGATCTGAAGGTTCATCTTCAGATGCACATTCATCTGCAAAACAGCTAGAATATATCTAGCTTTTCAGGTTTGCAGAAGTTTAAAAACAAATCCCTCTCTGTTGAGAAAGCCCCTAACTGTAGTCTTAACTTTGGCAAACCTTTTAAATATTATTAACAGCTGAAAGTGAAATTTCAACACAATCAGTAGGTTGAGACATACTAAGTGCCACTGAATAAGAAGGTTTGCATTCTGCAATGCACCAATTCTTTGCTTATACGTAAAGTGCAAGCAGAGACTTTGCATATTCCATATAATATATTGCCAGCACAGCAAAAGCTAGAATAGTGTTATTTACAAGATACCCCTGCATAAGCCTATTCCTGGTTTCGCTCCCTCTGTTTCCTTTGCCAGAAAGAATGAAAACTATAACTAGAGTATGAAATGGCTCCACTGGCTTAGGCTAATAGGAAAGGTTATCATCTTCTGTCTGGATACACTAAGAATCTGTTCCTTTAGTATTTCCTGGCATACCCCAAAATATATCCTTGTATATATATTAAAACTAGTGCTAATAAGTGTGTTGTTCACTTGAATAGGAAAGTCCACTTGAGTCAAAAGATTAATCTTACTCAGCTTTTATAGGTAAATTTGGCATGTTCTATAACCTGATCTTCTAATCTTCTTACTAAGTAGGCAAAGACACAAGACACAAGAAATGATTCATCTCATTTGCCTTAGGCATCTGTAACAATGGGAGGGAACTTGGGTGATACCTTAGACCCTATGGATAACTCAAGTTTGTTTAGACAAATCCCAGCAGGACATTATAATGATTAAACTGATGTTGTGCTTTTGTTTCAGCACAGCAATAAAGTCTCAGACATGCTGGCACACACAGAAGGTGAAAGTCAGCCAGCCTTCTTCAAGTCACTCACTGTTATACATCTTACACATTCTTTATACATTACAAGCTGCTGAACTCCATTTACCTGAACAGATAAATAAGAGGTTTTTCAGTCAAGCTTCTGGTGAAGAAAATAGGCAGAGAGAAAGATATGTAAATGGAGGATGAATTACTTCTGTTTCATTTTACCTTAATGATGACTTCTAAAGGTATGTTAAAGACAGTAAAACTAGAAGAAAATTAAAAAAAAGTATTTTGGAAAGAATAGTCACTTAACATTTTTTTTCAGGAAAAGATTTAGGCTCTACCTAATGCTTAAATTAAGATATTTCATATTCTTCAAATTCAAGATTTGATCATGTCAACCGCTAAACCAGGAGAATAAACAGCAAACCTTTTGCTGTTGGAATGGAGGGTGGAGCATAGTGAGGACACCACAGCTAAACTCTGTTGTACTCCCTGCAGAGGTAGCAACCTGGTCGTACCACACAGCTTTTTAAACCAATCAAAAATGAAACTAAGTATGAGTCGAGTCACTCAAGCTTCACCTAAATATGAAAGTAACTAAAGAGGGATATTATAGGAAGAGAGAACTGGGGAAAAAGGAAGAGAGGAAGAAGAAACTGACAACTAAGGAAGATGGAAGAAGAAAGGAGAGAGGGAAGACTCCATTGTAACTTCTGGATCAGTCGACAGGCTGAACCTCCCCCACCCGGGTCAGGACCCCGCCAGGAGGCTCCTGGAGGTTGAGAGCCCTCTCCCATCTTCTAGGGTGAGTTTGTGTACAAACTGCACGTTTGTACACTAGGCACTAGCAAAGAACCCCACACTGTCATAGAGAATTTCCTGTACTGACATCTGAAACCTGTTCTCTAAATGTTCCATTTGAATAAATTGTGCTATTCGTGAACTTGACTACTTGTTTTGAAGGGGATTGGACGAAACAGTTGACAGGCTGTTTGTGAACAAGATATTGCCAGAGTCGGGCCTATAGCTGAGCATACTATTTGTGAACTCGATTCGCTGTTCAGAAGGCAATTGAACTTAGAGTCAACAAGCTGTTCATGAACCCGGTACTTCCGGAGTTGGGCCTATAGCTGATCATGCTACTTGTGAACTCAGTTCACTGTTTGGAATGCGATCGGACCTACAGTTGATAGACCATTTGTGAACCTGGTTCTGCCAGAGTCGGGTCTATTTGGTCCAATGATATTTGGTATCCCTATTAAGAAATGAGTCCAGCCACCCTCAGTTCCTCTAACCTTTGAGGATCTGCTGGAACGTAAGAGGATTCATCTCTTACCAAATTTGCTCCCTGTCCCCACTGTCAAACTGCCACATATATGTGGAGAAGTTACACAGAAAACTACTCATTTACTTTTCTGATTTTAGACTGTTTGATCATGACTGCTGACACAAGGAGGGAGTACGAAAATATAGCAGCTCATTCTTAATTTCAGTTAAACTGATGACAAAGCCTCAACTCACAGCTGCATTTCCAATCAACGCAATGAGGTAATCCACGTGTTCACCACCACTGAAATGGGGAAGTCCCAGTCCCTATCACTCACAGGTGCACGTTCTCACTATTAACTCTGTGCCAATTCCAGCATTTTTTTTCATACCACCCATGAACAAAGGTAACTCAATGACCTCATAAGGAATGAATGAAAAACAAAGACTAGAGAGTTTCATAGTTTGATCTAGTGATCTGAGATCTTATAAAAGGCAGAACTCGCGTGAGAGTGTGATCATGCTACAGGGAGCAGCAACAAGGTTGGGTTGGCAGAGAAGGAAGATGGAAAGGGAGCCCATCTTTCTTTTTTTTTTTTTTAATTTTTGGCAGCAGCAGGTTTAGGTAAGGTGGTGCGCTTAAAAAAACACAACCTGAATAAAGGAGCTCATGTGAAGAGTTAGGCTTTTTCATGCTTCATTATGAAATGTACTGTAATATTCTCTGTCTTCCCTCTGGTATCCAGTGCTGCCTATATACAATAAGAGAGAAAATTTTAAAGACAATTTGAAGAAAGAATAGATATAAACAATGAAGTTATTAAATGGGAGACCAAAGAATTACTCAATCGATTTCACACATGAGATCTTACTCCTAAGGGGTATCTTGAAGAATCTGGTTATAACACTTTGTATTTTCTCTATATTTATTTTATCTATTTATCCTTCATTTATATCCAAATTTTCTATTTCCCTCTTTCCTTTTGGCATCATAAGGATAAATCCAGAATACTCCAGATTTCAAGAAAGCAGATGTTAGGATGGAGATATAACTTCCCTAAAATTCTCTAACCAACTCTGAAGCATGCTTTAATGTAGATAGCTACCTGAGGCCTACAAGATCCATATCTGTGAAGGAAAATAACTTCTAATTGACTCATGGGCTGCTAAGACATCTTATAATGCCCTGGATATGCTTGTGTTGGGAAGGATTAATCCAACCCTGCCTATTTAAATGCTTAGTATCAGACACTGATCTTTCCCCATCTGTAGGTAATGAAGAGAGGTAGATATCTTCAGAAAGTGATAGAAGGCATCTCATTTTGCTTGAACAAGTATTTTGAGATGGAATAAATTTCTTTTAGGAGATACCTCTGTCTTCATATTCCTGTAGACAAAAAAATATATTATTTGTTTAGGTTGTACATACCTTTCATATAAAAGAGTAAGCAAGATGATTCCAGGGAAGGAGGATTTTTCAGCACTTTGTAGACCCTCAATGAGGAATTTTTGTTTTAGAAATCACCTACGGAAATCAAAATACACACTCTAAATATGATGAGGAGGTATAACAAATGCTATATATAAAAATTCTGTAAAACATCTCTGTTCAGCTAGGAAACATTATCTTATAAGACCCTAGCAGAGCTGTTGAAAAATATCTCCTCTACTGGTGTATTCTGTGAATGTAATTACCTCTATAATATTGAATTATATACTTTCAAACTATGTTTTATATTAAAATGCAAATTTACTTCTGTACTTTAAAATATTGGGCTCTTCACCTTTCTCCTAAGAAGAGGACGCAAATGGAGGCTGTTCTTAATGACTGTCTTCAATGAGGCCTTCTGGATGGTTGATATCACTTCAAATAGTCTTCATTCCATTACAGCATTTGGGCTATATTTTATTGATTAGAGCTTATAAAAAATTATAATGGATTTGCAGAAGTTTGGTAATGGTCATCAAATATATGTATTTAAAATCTTTATTTTGAAATATTGGGTTTTACAAATTGGGTTTGAGGGGAATATTATTTTACTATTTCCTCTATCTTACACTTGTTTGTCTGTGAGACACTCTCTTTTCAACTTTTACTTTTTTTTTTTTTTTTTCCTTCTCGAGTGAATCCTGATTTGGCAGTTTCATGTGTATGGATGGATATTCAGAAACCAGCTGAAATCAGCTGAGCATAGAAAGTCACAGCTTTTCTCTCTAACTCCTTAATTTGTGTATTCTTTTCAGTTAAATACTAATGAGTAAAATTCACTCTGCAGAGCCAACCTCATGACTATCATCCTGATGACAGGCTATTTCAAATCAATATGGCCTCAGGCAAGTATAGTAAAAGTTTCAGCTTGAAGATACAAGCAATTAGACTGTAAGCATTCAAAGCGATGATCATCTCATTGTGTATCTTAAAGGTAATGAAAATGGTCTTAGTGCTACAAAAAAAAACAGACTATACTATTTAATTTGTCAATTAGAAAAGGAAAAGGAGGAGAGGAAAGAGAGGGAGAAGGGAAAGAAATCTTTTTTCTTTTTGCCCTAAAACCTTATGTTTTGTTCTTTTCCCTCATAGCTTCCCTGTCATGTTTCATAGTGCATAATGTACACTATTTTGTTTTTGCAAATTCCTTTCAGGGAAAATTGTCCCATCTATTGAGCATTTTTAGAGATGTACATTTCTTTGTGTCATCAGATTTCCTAAGATAGTAAGATTCCTGTGGAACATTCAGAGAAATCTCAAATGAAGAGAGTCAGTGAAAGTGATTCCTCCGATTCCATTTGCAGTGAGCTTAAAAAAAAATTTCTACTGGATAGAGAGCATACATTATTCACAGGTCTTTCAACTCTGGGCTGTGTGGTGCAATGCAGCACAATTCTATAGAGAACTTCGTGCGGCAGGACACTGTATCATACCTCTTAAGAAACAGCAGTTATCTGCTGCAGCTTTTCCCTGACCAATATATCCCTCTGCTCAGAATATCAGATTAAGTTCAGTGTTTCTAAAGTCAGGTACTCCACAGGTGGATCCAAAATGGTCTAAAAGTAATGATAAAATGCTTAGGTCTTTCCATGTTTAGCCTTCTGGAATAATGTGCCTTGTTTCCTTGCATCAATCCTACATCAGTACTATGCTGATGTAAGTAGTATATATATACACAGGATGTTAGGATGAACTGTCACATTGGATCAAAACAAATAAACAAAAGGTCACTGGAAATAAAATTTATACTTAGTGAAAAAAAAAGAAAAAAAGGAAAAAAGGACCTTTTACATTTGATATGGAAGAAAAGCAAAATTATTTATTTCTTTAGAAAGTAAGTCCTGCATTTCCATGGTTCAGAATAGCAGAAAGCATGAAAACAGGTAAACCTCCTAGAGCATTTTCTAATATCATATTTGGATGATCTACACTCCCTACAAACTGAATTAATAATGGCTCAAGAGTTTAACATGTATTTGCCTCAGGTATGGAAAGCAAAGGTGGTGGCTGATAGATGTTAACACTTTTTGAAAGTGATATATGTGATATGAATGATAGTATGATAGGTGTCTATATGGAATGCAAAGAGTAAGTATCTTGCTATGCAATAATATCTGAGCAGAATACAAAGATGTCAGACACACCAGGTGGAAATGTTGAAGAGTGACAGAATTCGTGATTGCTACCTAATTCCTAAGGCTCTCAAGTAGTGCTCGGGGCTTTTATTTTCTCCTTTTCATTCAGAATATCATGGACAACATAAATGAACTTAAAGGAGGCCGTTAACTGGTCCATTTACCATTACTTTTAATGGAGTTCTACATGACACTGTCTGAAAGCAAGGGGAATATGGTATGGGTTAAAATACAAGCAGGGAGATTCACATCAGGTTGAAATCATTGAGCTTAAATAGCAGTTATCAACAATTTGCTGTCAAGAGACTAGGAAGATGCCTGGTGTGGGTGGCCCCGCACAGATCTATCACATGTCCAGTGTAATTTAATGGTTCCATTAACAACTTAGATGACTTATCAACCTTGACACCCAACAGTAAGTGCTGCAAGCTCTTCAGAGAACAAGTTGTGAATTTAAAATGATCCTGATAAATTGATGAAATGGTCAGAAGTCATTAAGATGAAATTTGACTTATTAAAGAACAAAAACTCCAAAATGGAAAAAAAAATATCAAAATATACAATGGCAATAACAAGAAGTCTAGGTAAAATAATATAATAAAATAAATAAAAGAAAAATGGTGCTATGGTAGTCTGAAAATGGCTCCAAATAAGAAACTAATTCTGTTGAAAACTAAAAAAATAAAAGGCATTTTTTTTTCATATGCTGGGAAGAGGATTGCAAGCAGAAAAAGAAGTGAGGGATAATTATTCCTCTCCAAATAGTGCAGCTCTAGAAATATGTACAGTTTCAAATACTCTTAGAAAGGTGAGGGAAAATAAGGCAGAAAATATTAGAGGTTCAGCAAAGCATACAGGACCAGTGAGGAAAGAGCAGAAAAACTTGGAGGACTATAGAACAGTGTGTGTGGAAGAAAAGGAGAAATGGGCTCCAGAAATTTTATAACAGTTTTCCAAGTTGACAAAATTTCTCGAAAGGATAGTCATATTTCTTCATGTTCAATATTCTGATAAACAGAATAGGAATTTCAGTTTAATTTTCAGAAAATCTTGTCTAGTTTAAATATTAGGAAAATTTTAAAACTTGTTAGAGATATATTAGGTATGTCAGTCTTTTCTGAAAACAGATGTAATGTGAAGCCCTCTTTATTTCTGTGTTTCTAGGGAAATTAATTTATAGGGAGATTAATTTATTTTTCAATATCTCTATTTAAATTAAAAAATGACAATGTAGTCAAAATATACATATCTTCCTTTATTTATATATACCATCAGAAGGGTGAAGCATGCCTATGCACATATTCTTAGCAGTACTCAATAAATGAGCTGTTAAAATGGAAAAAAAATAAAAATTTCTAATAATTCTCATTCTAATAATGATCATGACAGTATCAAGCTATTCAATGCTTTTCATGGTTCATTTTCAGGAGAAAATAGAGAAGAAATGCATTTAAAAATGTCAAAGTATTTTCCATTTTAAGCTTATGATTTCAGATTTTAGAATGTTCTAATAGGTTCTTCCATCTTTGCAGTTCATGAAACTGCAGTAAAAAATGTCAAAATAATGAATATTAAAAGAATTTATTCTCTGTAAAAAATTTGTGCCAAAAAAGAAAACGTTTTAAAAATCTCAATGTAGAAAAGGTCACAAAAGATTTTCTTGCATTTCAAACTCTAAGCAATTCAAGTACTAAGCAATTCAAAGCTGACATCAGAGCAAAAGAAAAGAACTGTGTAAAACTCTGAAAAAAATAGAGAGACTAGTTTAGAGTTTTAAATTAGGTATTTAGTTCTCCCAAAGCTTAACTAAGGCTTAAAATAATACAAACAGAAGTGATGGAAATCAAAATTGCCTACTGCAGGACTTTCCTGAACTATTCTTCTCTCTGTTTCCTGTTGCTCCTTGAACTCCAAGTTTGTTATAAGGTTCAAAGGAAAAAACATATAAGCAGAAGCCTTCGAGGAACTTGGGATGTCAAGAAGAGTATCATGCTAAAATTGGACAAAACATGTACAATTAGGGTGTCTTGAGGAACCCGTGTCCTACTTCATCTTTGCTTAAGGGGTGCATATCTGCCAAACATATCAGCATGTCTAGGCTCTTAGGTTCCCTTTTCCTTAGGATGCAGAACCTAAGCCCTAAATGTCCCTACTCAGAACAAGGCTTGTGCTGAAGTTAGAGCAGTTTGCTCAGCTCTATGTCCAGTCAAGCTATGAATATCTTCAAGGATGGAAATTCTTCAGCCACTCTTCAAAATTTCCTGAAGTTTCACTCCTGCATTATTTATTTATTTATTTTCCCTATATCTAATTGTAATTTCCCTTGCTGCAACTTTTTATGTTGTTTGGTTGTGAGACCAGGGGAGATGCTGCTTGAGGAACTTGCCCAAAAGTCTTGACGCCTCATTTGATCCACTCAGGAGCTTCTACTTCAATTTGCATTGCACACCCTAGAGATGAGATCAAAAGCTTACTTATTTCCCTTATCTACCCAGCATTCTCTTTTCCTTTTTAATAGAGATTCATAGTTGTATCCAGGAACTAGATAGGCCTAAGAAGATCTTGAGATCTTAGAAGCAATGGCCTGATACGTAATTTTGGGGTTTATGTAGGATCTGATGGGACTTTTTTTTCCCCCAGCTAAATCGCAGCTAGTGGTGCTTTCCCTGAGGGACGAATAAAATTTGGAAGCTGAACCGGGAGTGGGCGACTGAATGATAGGTGAATGAAAAACTTAAGTCCTCCCTCAGGCTTATATGGGAGGTGAATTTCTTGAATGAGCTTGCCAAAGGTGAGTTTTTTTTTATGTGCCCTGGTTTTTGAGTCTTTGCAGCAAATTGTAGTAAAAATTTCTCTTTTCTTTGCCAAGAATATTTATTTTTAAAAGTATATATGTATACATATATATGTGTGTATATATAATATATATTTATATTTCCCTTATGAACCTTTCCTCAACAACAACAAAAAAGGTCTTTGCACATCTTGAAATTATTCAGAATGCCAAAAAGTTGAAAACTATGAACAGAACCTTTTAACTTCCAAAAGTAGCATAACAACGCCGGCTAAAAATTTTGCAGGTTATTGTCCTGCATTGTTAAAAGCATTGTTATAATGCTTTTGTGTCAGGAAGTCTCTGCTTGAATACATAGGACTCAAACAAAAATCATGTGACACTAGAGCAGTTCAGATGAAATACCATCCAACTCTTTTTCAAAACTTCATCCTAAAGATCCCTCAGCATTAAAAGAACTAGATTTCTGGCCCATATTCATCTGTCCTACGATTTTGCTCTGTCACAGTGATAGTAGAGAAAATTGAGGGAATAGAGAAGCATGTCTTTTATGTGAGCGCAGGATTACAGCTCAAGTACTTGCTGCATTTCATTGGAACCTATAAACACTAGGAAACTAGGAAGACTTGTTCTATTTTGTCCTCCCTAGAGGAGATGATAAGGAAATGATTCTGCTCAATCCATAGCCTCTTTTTTGTTGGATTGCTTTTCAGCCCTCTTGAATAAACCCTGCAAACACACAAGCAGTTCTACCAACCAGCAGAAGTAAAGGTACAGAAGGAACCTGGGAAACACCACAGCTAGAAGACTGCTATGGAAGACAGATTCAACTAGCTGAGTATTTCAAATATGGTCTTAGTAGAAATTAGGGGGCTCTTCTAGCTTTTTAGCTGATGACATCTGACTCAGTTTTCTTGAAGTTTTTGAGGGGGATGAAATAAAGGATAAATATAAGTGCAAATATCAAGATTATTGCCAAAACATGGTTTAATTATTACTTGGTAAATAAAAATAGATCTAGGATATAACTTGTTTCAGTTATATTCCTACCAGAAATATTACTTTTTTTTTTTTAATTTAGAAAAATTTACAGCTGTGTGAACAGAAGAACAGAATCTTAGCAGCTTTAGCTACACAGTAGATAATCAACAGACTATCAGTTTAAACCTGTGGTAGAGCACTACAGAAACATTTGGAAGTGAACTTGCACTTAATGTGGTGGCTTGAAGTTTTGTGGCCCGTTTTATGAGGAGCTGAACAGCTCTCAGAAAAGTATACTCTGAAGTCGCCAACACTTCTTTGCCAACACTGACATAAAATTCCGTTTCACAGGAAGAGTAAACCGTACATGGTGACACCTCCTAAGTCTTAAAAAGCTCCCTGTAGCAGCCACTAAGTCTTCTAACATTTCTATTTCTTCATCATGACAGCATCAGTTACTCAGATTTATTAGCTATTTATTATTCAGCTAGCAGCAGAAGAGCAGAATTCTTTTATAATTAAGAAGTGTATGATAGTATTGCCTCTATTCATTATAAATTGTTGCTGTGAACACATTACTGCTTTATGTAGGGATTTATACTCTCAACTACTAAAAAAAACCCACAACAAGAAAAAGAAAAAAACTATAAAAAAATAAATTCAGGAGGAGGTATTAAAACAAAATAATGCTTAAATACGGGAGAAAAAAAAAATGAAGGCTTCCCCTTCCACTTCCCCTCTGTTCATAAGCAAACAACAGTTATTACAGTTAGATGTATTAGTACTACTGTTACTACTATTTTATTATTATTTTTTTTTCATTGACATCATTTACCTCTACACGAGTGCAACAGTGTTTTCTTTCCTGAGCATTGGAGCCACAGCTTGCAACAGGACACTTCCCATCGCAGCAGGGATATGCGCTGGGGCAAGCAGTCATTTCATTCAGTTTTAAAATGGATGAATTAATAAATGACTAGTGACACACCAACCTCCCTTGTAGGTTGGAAACTAAACTACAGAGGTTGTATTTAATAAAAAAAAAATCCCAAGTTCAACAACAGGATAAAGACTGAGGTAGTTTGAACGTTTATCATGATCCGTGGAATTATTTGTACCAGTTACTATAAGAAATATCCATAAACTTTTCATAAACCGCTCTTTAAAAAATGCATGCCCCTTATAATGTTACTTTACCAGCATTTTGACCAGGTGTAACATAACACTGCAAAGCTCCTGGGAGTGCTAAGAAATTCCACTTTATTAATTGGACATACAGGGCTTTCTGTATGCAGAATTTCTTGACTCTCCAGGGCTGAGAAAGGATCAAGATAATCCCTAATTGTAAATCAGAGGAATTACAAATATATTAAATTTTATGTTGTATTATATTAAGATGATTATTATTTGCATATTTTGATGATGCATCATGAATTCTGTACTGGTAATATTCTGTCAATGTTACAAATCCATGAGACCTTAGAAGTAAAACATGCTATGTAAAGATTTTATGTTTATGTTTTTATGTTACCTTAATTAATTTACCACTTTTAATGACAGAAAAAATAAGCAGAATCTTTTATTGCTATTCAAAGTGAGTTTTATACTCTTTTCTCTCTAAAAAATACCATCTGCTTAAATTGTAAAATATTCTCTTCTCTCTCTCTCTCTCTTTTAATCAGTTCTTATTCAAACATTCAGATATTCCCAAAGACTTTTAGCATCTTTGGAAATATTCTAGTGAGAATTATTATTATTATTATTATTATTATTATTATTATTATTATTATTATTATTATTATTATGGCAACTTTTGCTAGTGTTCTCTGACCTAGATCATGACCCACACTGACATTTATTAATCATCCTAAACAGGACACAGCTCCTTGTGTCAGCATTTGAGTTCATAGTTTATCAGAAGCCAGACTCAGCCACATCCGGATTTTGGTCCAGAAATTTTGGTCACCTTCCATATCTTAGGCAGATGACTGTTGTGGCTGCAGTAGCACCATGGCCTTTACAGAGCAACGAGACTGTGCAGATTCTTGTCCCTCTGCTGCTGTGGTCTAACCAGTTCTCAGCAGTCTAGTCACAACTGATGTATTTGCTGTTGATGATCTCTTGCAGGATTTTCCACAGAAATTACTGACCAGTCCTTGCCCGATTGGAGTATTAATAAATGCTATAGCTGGCTCACAACAAATTGTTCTTAAGGCATGTGTCCTGTGGCACTGTCAGCATAACACATCTCAGTAGAAGAGTATGTCTGAAATACAGACGAAATCACATCAATAGAAGGGCTTGATATGTAAGGTGAACAGTTCCTCATAGTTATTTGTCCATGAAAATAATGTGGATACATATACTGTTTTTCTCCATTTTTTTTTGTCTTAATCACAGAGCAGTAAATTTGGAAGAAACCAGTGGCTTCCCTGTGAAAAACTGCACCTAGCAGTATGGTGCACTGTCAACCTCAATAGAAATTAGGTGTATGTCTCATTTCAATTTGACCCATGTCAAACCTAGTGAGCAAGTCCTGGTGTAAATGCCATCAAGCAAAGTTTTTTGGTGCACAGGATGTGAACCCCAGTCTAACATTTTTTCTGGGGTTTAAAAAAGTGACAGGCAATGAAATTGCTGCCTCATTTGCCTCATACCTCCTGCATAATGCCATAAATTCAGAATTCTTACTTTCTGTATTTCCTTTATGTGTGTTCATTATTCCTGTTTCATTTTTTGGCTATAATTTGTAACATTTTCTATACATTGTGCAAGAAACAGCAAACATGTGAAGTTATTGCTAACATTTGACTTGAAAATATCCCATATCCCTGCATGCTACAGGGGTCTGGTGTTACTGGTATCCTGTAGCTTTTTTTTTTAATGTATTACTCATCAGACAGTCTTTCCATGCCAAAAAAAAAGCAGATACTGATTTGAACATATTCCAAAGAATACTGCTTAGCAGAAACTCTCCTTGAAATGTAAGAAACAGCATGAAACAAAGCATATACGATATTTCATAATAAGTGAAAGCAACCAGATCCCAGTGGAAAGATGTCATAATTTTCTTATTGATTTTTAAATGACTTTGATGGTTGCCAATTTTTCTGATTTAATCTGTTGTTTGAGAAGAGGTCCTGAAAATGAAAACATGTTTGGAATATTTCTTGCAATTTAAGTTACTAAATAGACAGATTATTTCAAGAAATATGAATTCTAAATGAAATATTTACGTTGTGTTGGTTAAATAAGGTAAATTCTCAGACTTCTTTCATTTTTTCTCATCAATTTTTCCTTCTTGAAGAGTGATATAAAGAAAACCTCAATAAATATAATATTGTCCTTTTTAAATCTTTCTTGCCTGTTCTGATTTAAAACATTCCATGACTTCATCGGCTACAGCTGTTATATGCAGTACGTGACTGCCTCAATATAGTAATTAAGAGGGGTAGTCTACCTTCAAATTAAAAGAAACAAGAACCTCTTTGCAACACATCCATCAAAACATTTAGTAAAGGAGAAAACTATTTCATTTACACTGGTACAAACTATGTAGTCATTCAATATAACTATATCTTTTGGCTTTTGTAGATCATAAAATCTTCTCTTCCTCATGTTTTTCTAGGACTTTTTTCCCAACTCCATAAATTCATGTGAGATGCTTCACACATTTTGAAAATTCCAATTATTTTTAATTATACTGTTTATTTCTGCAATCCTTTAGAGACTCATACTAGAACCAATGAAATGTCGATATACAAAACTCCTGAAAACAGACATAGTCTTAAATGTCTTAAAATCAAAGGTGTCAGCCTTTCAAAGACTTATGCATGCTTTTAGCTTTATGTATCATGAATAAAGCCAGCTCTATTCTATAATGTTCTGTGAACAAAACTATGTCATCTAGGAATGGGAGAAAAATAAAATCTCACTCTCAGCTAACATTGATGTCAGAATAACTCATGCTGTAGACTCAACTCTCCTGACACAGCTCAACATATATCACAGGAGAACGTGTCACATTTATGCATATACCAAAACTCCTCTGTCAGTAGTTGCTGAATTTCCATTTGAAAGTGTTGGCAACATGCTGTTAACAATTTAATTTCACATATGCTTTCAATTAATAAAAATGCAAACAATATAATAAAATTAACATTTCATTGTAGAATGATTTTTTTTTTGAGTTTGATTTTACATCTGATATTCCCTGTATGAAAATAAATGCACTGAAAATAACTTGGCACTTATGAAAAGTGTATAATTTTAACAATTAGCAGTAATTTTGACAATTGTCACACACTCAGCAACAGTGTGACTGTGATCATTAACTACTGCACTTTCACATATTTCTATGCAATATAAATATGATTTTCTTTTATTTTTTGATGAAAGCTTATCAGTGATAGGTTTTTGTTTGTAGATAGTCCCTTTAAACATTATGAATACCTATCACTGTCTACAAATATACTGCAATTTAAAAATACATTATTTTCTCAAAAGTGGTTTAGAAATAGTATGAAGGTAAAAATAACACTTGGTAAATGGGAATTTTTTCGACAAGACAACCCTCCCTGACTAAAGTAAATACTGGATTCATAATGTTACCAGGTAAGTATCTTGTGCAAAGACCTCTTCAGAGTTTCCATCTGACCTAACTCCCCCAGGAGAACAGTGTACATCCAAGTGTACAGCAGTGTCTTTATTTTCCTGGCTAGTTGATTAGTGGCTGGTTTCTCTGTCAGCATTTGAATTTAAACTATTTTGTTCTATGTATGTTCCTATTTTTTATAATCATAGATTATGGGAAATGCATGGAGAATAGTCTCCAGGAAGAATATTAGAATACACCCAAAATATTTGAGGAAGATCTCTCCTCTCCTCTCCTCTCCTCTCCTCTCCTCTCCTCTTCTTCTTCTCCTCTTTTTTTTTTTTTTAAATTTTTCTCTTTTTTTTTTTTTT